>BHFT01047787.1:0-25314 GCA_004320025.1 Laticauda laticaudata | reverse complement strand
CCTGGGACCATGCTATTTTCAAAAAAAGATGTTTTATTTGTATTTTGTTTTTGTGAAAACCCAAATAAAATTTTCAAGAGCATTCAGAAGCTATAGCTGGTGAAGAGTACAATACCACTACTTCATGAGCTTCATTTGCTGCTCACCTGCTTTGAGCTGCAATTCAAAGTGTAGGTGATCACCTTTAAAGCACTTCATGGCATGGGTCCAGGCTACTTGGGAGACCATATCATCCTACTAGTTTCCCCACCTGGCAGAGGAAGCATGTTGTGGGCCCCATCAGCCTCATTATTCTGGCAAGAAGGATCCA
Source organism: Laticauda laticaudata (assembly GCA_004320025.1). Classification (NCBI taxonomy): domain Eukaryota; kingdom Metazoa; phylum Chordata; class Lepidosauria; order Squamata; family Elapidae; genus Laticauda; species Laticauda laticaudata. The sequence continues at coordinate 25,004 of BHFT01047787.1, read as the reverse complement.
GGAGGGCTTTCTCTGTTGTACTTCTGGAACATCTTGTCCCCCAGGAGTGAGGTCAGCTCCAACCCTTCTGACCTTCCAAAAGAGCCTAAAGGCCTGGCTCTACCAGTTAGATTGGGGCTCCAATGGGGAACATCTTAGTAGAAGTACTTGATTGATCCCACCTTTCTCTCCCCAACCTGCTCCTGCCCTCCCCGTCTTTAACTGGACTGTTTGGCTATTGTAATGCTTGGCTATTGTATTAACTTATTTATGTTTTAGTTTACATCGTTATCTTTTAGGACTGTATGTTACCCAGAGTTATCTTGAGGGTGGCCTATAAATTTTATAAACAAATAAATACAATAAATATTAAAAACTAATCAACCAAATGTCCACAACACAACTGTTCTCTAAAGACATAGTGCTCAAAGGCAACTCCTAAGAAAGTCAATTTTATAGGTACATGACATGTCAGATGAATTGCCTCTTGAAATCCTTGAGAAAATTCTCTTTACATAATTGTTATTAAAGATAGAATACCAAAAGAAATAAAATATTTATTGTTACATATCACAACAGTTGCCAGAATAGCCTTTGCATAGGTATGGAAAACTCCCAATATTCCTAAAGAAGAACTGATATTACAAAAAGTATCAGAAAGTGCTGGTATGAATATGTTAACATTGAAATTGAAAGAAAGAGATGATTCTGAATACTTCCTAATCTGGAATAAATGGTATGATTGGTTAGCAAACAGAACTAAAAAATAAGACAAGAAAATTAACTGTAAGAAGCCTTAAGAAAATGTAAATTCGTAAATTATATAAAAATATAGGAATAACAATTGTAGTTAAAGTTATTAATTAATATTAGATAAATATAAATACAATGTGTTAAGATAAGAACTTGTATAGATGTCAAGAATGTTGTTGAAACTATGATGTTTTATGTTGAAACAATAGAAACTCAATAAAAACATTAAAAAAAGGAAATAAAGAAAATTCTCTTCACAGATCTTATGATCTGTATAGGCTCATAATAATAACATTGATCCCCCCAAAAGTTAATTATTTATAGTTTTAAGGTTTAACATAGTTCCCAAAATGTTGTTTAAAAAAAAAATGGTCACCAATGCAGATTTTTCAGGACAGATCTTATATGATTCCTGTATCTTGCACCACAGAGCATATAATTGCAATAATTGCATATAAATTGCAATAATTTGAGGCCCTTTTAAGAATTGTCATGTGTAGAACACATTTAAATAGCACTAACAAGTTTTAACTGGATTGGGACCAAAGGTTTGACCTTGTCAGCTCAAACACTTACATTTTTTAATAGGTGTTGTGATTAAAATAGGTGTTATGGAAAAAAGGCAAGCAATTTTCCTAAATGACAAGAGAGAAAATGTCAACACTAAAATTGTCCAAACTCTTCATAGAAAAAGCTTGGGATTCTCCTAAAGACAGAAGAATACATAATAGGCCAAAAACTAAAGAGATTTTCCATTTCCCACCTTTCAGTTCAAATAACCTCTTGACCCTATCTTGAACCTCTTCTTGGTCTCTGAAGGCATTGTTATCTTGTGAGATTGAAAATTTAGTTAATTATTGAATATGGAGATGTGCTCTGTATTCTCCAAAATAATATTTTTGAATTTTTAATGCATTATTTGAAATAAATTCCAATAAATGCAAATAAAATAATCTACCATAGCAAGTTATAAACAGTATAGATTGCTTTACATTATTTATATTTTTCCTGTTAGACATTTGCAAGCTATTAACTGATTTTCTTTATATCCTCTGAAATATTTTCTTGCAACTGTCATTTTTCCTACAGACTCCTTAAATTGGTCTGCTACATAAAGAAATTGTATAGGAATTAAGAATTTGCCACTAGCTTTTTAAAGCACTTTGGTTTTGTACTAGTAGTTGGGGGAATAGATGTAAAAGCGATGAGAGTTTGGTTTAGTTTGGCCTTTATTATCTGATACCCACAAGAAAATACAACTTTGATCTACTTTCTTAGAAAGATAATCCCAGTGATTATGTGGTGAAATGTTCAGTAGTAGCTATAAGGATATACATCTTTAATCCCTTGGTGTTGAATACATAATCCAGAAAGGACTCTTGGCAAAGAGATTTAAAGAAGAACAAAATAATTAAAATGCTTTTAAGCATTGTTTCTAGAAAAATAGATCTCTAGTAGCTTTATCACTGCTTGTCTTATATACAGTGCAGTTTGTAATGGAAAACATTCCTTAAGGTAAACAATGAATGTTCATTGTTCAAAGTTAAATATTACTTTATGGATTATTTTTTGTTCCATCAATAATAAAATAAAATATATTCTAGATTTCACACAGTAGAATCTAAAATATATATTTTTATAGTTTTAAAGGTGGCAAGTGTAGGCAATGGAAATATGGTCATATTAAATGAGAAATTGTCATTTCATTGTTATAATTGTTTATCTTGGTTTGATTATTTTTGATTTTTTGGTCCATTGAAATTAACACTACAGTAGTGTCTAATAATAGCTTAGGATCTAAGCATATAAGGTTATGGAAAGTTATGAAAATTCAGGTATTCAACAGATTCCAAAATAACTTATTTGGACGACTGTAGCTTGTAAATATTTAAAATATGGCTGGGTACATTTAACCATGCAAAAAAAAAAAAAAAANTCAGGTAGAGCAAAAAAAAAAAAAAAAAAACCAACCCAAGGGATAATATACAATAATAGTTGCCTAGAAAAATATAGGCAGCATTGTCGTTCAAAAGACATAGGCAAAATTCGCTTTCCTATAATTACCATTCTCTGATTCTACTCCTATTTTCTGGGGATACAGGGAACATATCTTCTAACATTAGAATAAACATTCAAAACAGAAGAACTATGTAACAGTGAAACTAATTGCTTTGGTAGCGATTTTGTTTTCTTGGATAACAGTTAAATAGTCAATTATAGGCACTACTAATTATTGAAAATTGGCATGGCTGCAGGGATAGATAGTGCAGTTCCAGAACTATTAACATACAAATGTGGTTCACTTATTAAATGACTATGTAAACAGTTTAACATGTAACAAGGCTACATCTGTGTCTGACACTGAAAAATGTTATTGTTTCCCATAGAAAGGAAAATGTAGCATGAGTGAAGGCAAAAATTATAAGGGAATTAATGGATTAGAGGTGCCCAAGAAAACATCTGGTAGAATTCTGGTTGAAAAGATAAGAGAAGTGATAAGGAACACATTAGGAAAGCACTTGTTTTTCAATCTGGCACTGAAAAGTATGTGAATGAATGAAAAATTTTATTCTTTGTTGGAGAAAGCATATGATAACACAAAGAAGTTAGAATTATGAAATATTTTGTGTGAGTATGGAGGTAATAAATGCTAAAAATGATAGAGTAATTTATAATGGAAGTAAAGCAACATGAGAAAAAACAAAACATTAGAAAATGATTCAATATTAATTAGGAAGCAAAAATGTGTGAACTTCAAAAGCCAATACAAAAATTTATGCCACCAGATAAAGACTGAATGCACCAATTATCACATTAAACAAGAGGAAACAGAGGAAAGCAACTTCTACAACAGATACTCCACTGTTTTCTACAACAATTAAATACACGACACATTAAAGCCAACTCTTTAAACATTTCCTTTTGGCTTCAGTATTGTAAAGCAGCAATGGATCATTTGCCGAGTATTTCTAGTTGAACCACAGAACAACTACAATGATCTAATATACAAATTGATTAAAGAGACAATATTGAAAAAGCACTACGCAATCTAAAACCATCTATCTATTGAGACGACGAATTATGTGTCTACTTCTTAAAAAGCCTCCACTGCCATAGGCCGAACCTCTAAGAAATCTTTCAAAAAATCTTTCAGGACCAGATCCTTGCCAAAACATATGGATCACAAGCCACGGTCATCCCCTTTCTTCAAAAAGGGAGACCCCAGCTAGTTGAAAAATACAAGACCAATCTCTTTATGCTGCCTCACCTACAAGGCATGGAAATCATTATTAACCAATCCATCATCCTCCACTTAGAGACAAACAACTTACTCTCTAATAAACAATTTGGTTTCAGAAAAAAACTCCTGTAATCTGCATCTCTGTAACACTGCAAAACATAGGACTACACAACTCGATCAGGGCAAAGCAATAGACACAATCTACATAGATTTCTGTAAAGGCTGATTCAGTGTAATGACAAATTACTTCCTAAAACTAAAATCTTATATGGTATCTCTGGACACCTGCATAACTGGATAGAAGCATTCCTTTCGAATAGACAACAAAATGGTCAAAATTGGAGCGTTTTATCAAATTCTGTACCTGTCAACAGTGGGTGTCCCCCAGGCAGTGTTCTAGGACCAACTCTCTCATACTTTACATAATGATCTCTGTGATCATATGAAGGCACTGTGTTTCTCTTCGCTGATGATGTAAAGCGATTCAACAACACCAACAATACTGTTTACCTTTCAAAAAGATCTTGACTATGTATACAGAATGGTCAAAGCAAATGGCAACTTCAAAAACTCAACAAATTAAATGCTCTGTCTTACATATTGGCAAGAAAATCAGAAAATAATACAAGCTTGAATAGTCAAGACTTATTGATTGATCCAAACTCTGTCAAGGATCTTTGGAGTACTCATCTGCATGATCTAAGTGCGAGAGCCCTGTAACTACTAGCCAAAAAGGCATTAGAGTTGTTAACCTAATCCTACGTAGCTTTTTCTTTGGTTAATATCACACTACTTAACTAGAGTAACAAAACATTTGCTAGACCAATACTCGAATACAGCTCATCAGTCTGGAACCACATTACGTATCTCGATATTAACACAGTTGAGAAAGTCCAGAAATATTTCACAAGAAGAGTTCTCCATTCCTCTACTTGTTGCAGAATACCTTATGCACCAGACTTGAAATTCTAGACCTAGAAAACCTAGAACTAGTTGCCTTCAGTCCGTCTAAGTACGATATATAAAATCATACATTGCCATGTCCTACCTGTCATGAATAACTTCAGCTCAACCATAACAATACGAGCAAATAATAGATGCAAACTCAGGTTAATCGCACAAACTTGATTGCAGGAATACGACTTCGCAACAGGTACTCAATGTCCTGGACATCTCTACTGATCTTCCCCAAACCCCAAAAACTTTAACCTTAGACTGTCTACTGTTGACCTCACCCCTTTCCTAAGGGGTCTGTAGGCACCAATGTGCCTACAGTCCCTGTCCTATTGTTTCTTTTATTTTTGTTATATGTATCCATGTATTCATAACTATGTTTTACTTATACCTATTATCTTGTAAGCAAATGATAACCCAAATAATTAAAACATACAATGGCACTGAGAAAAGTGACTTATGCCCGTTTTTCACATTTACAACCATTGCAGAATCCCCATGGTCACATGATCAGAATCCAGACACTTGGCACCTGACTTATACTGATCACAGTTGCAATGTCCAGCAGTCATGTGATCATCTTTTGCCACCTTCTGAACAAGTAGAGTCAATGGGGAAGCCAGATTCACTTAACAACCATGTTACTAACTTAAAAACAGCAGTGATTCGCTTAACAACTAGAAAGGTTGTGGGGTAAAACCCACTTAACAAATGACTCACAACAGAAATTTTTGGCTCAATTGAAGTCTTAAGTTGATGACTACCAGTAGTTATTTATTTAGTGGGACAAATGTGGGAAACACAATGGTCTGTTCTTAATGATTCAGAACACATTTTAATAAAGTGCCAGTAGCATATTAAGAGTCCCATTTCTCTTAATTTCTATAATCCTCCTTTATATGTTGGGACATTGATCTTCCCTAGTGATAGGAAAAGCTAAGTCATTATTCATCATGCTGGATTCAGCTAACCTATTTTTGGTACTGGTCTGTTCTTAATGTTTCAGAACACATTTTAATAAAGTGCCAGTAGCATATTAAGAGTCCCATTTCTCTTAATTTCTGGAATCCTTGATATGTTGGGTCATTGAACTTCCCTAGTAATAGGAAAAGCTAAGTCATTATTCATCATGCTGGATTCAGCTAACCTATTTTTGGTACTGCCTTTGCAGTAATGAAAACCATGTTTTGTTTTATGGTAATCAAAATAATGGCTGCAAAAATCCTAAATCATATCTTTCAATGTTCAAAGGACTGTAGGAAAAGACCTATCTCTATTGTTAAAAAGGTAACATTAATTTTATGTTGACACTGTATTGGATATATAAATTCTATTATGGATATATAACTTCCCCACCATCCAGTCAGAGCTGAAGAAGCTTCAGACATAGAAAAACAGAGTTGGAAGGAACTTTGGAGGTCATCTAGTTCAACCCCCTGCTCGAGCAGGCGAGTCTATTCCAAATATTAGCCTCCACTTAGGATCAAACTCAAAGCCTCCAGATTGTGAGGCGAGAGTTCCACCTTTAGGCCACCGCATTGAACAAAACATCCAGTCCGGTATACCTTTGGTACAACCCTGACCTGTATGACTGAGAATCTTCATAGACATTTAAAACTCCAAGCAACATATTTCTTAGTACATATAAGCAAAAATCTTACCTAGCACCTGAAAAGTCGCAACATGATTCCACTTGCCTAGCTATGTAGGTTTTTTTGCTCTAGGTTTCCTCTGTAAGGAGATGGTAAATTTGCTATTTCTCAATATGATCTGTGCTTATTCTCTTTGGCTCTCTTAGAATCTCTTATTTTATCCTGCCTTTATTATTGTTACAAAAAAAGACAAGATGGCGAAGATATCCAAGCATATCTTCCTCTTCCTATTTTTCCTCCAATAACAATTTTGTGATGTGGGTTGGACTTAGAGAGAGTAACTGGCGCAAGGTCACCCAGCTGGCTTTCATGACTAAGGCAGGACTGAACTCATGATCTCCCTGTTTCTAACCAGGTACTAAACCACTAGACCAAACTGGTTTCTTATATATAGTGAAAAAGCTTCACCCTACTTCTTGAATGCCACTCTGAAATTGTGGCCTTTCGTGTGCATGAAACTTAATTTGATTAAAACTAAATCATATGGCACTGGCAAGAAAGCCATGGATGATACCTCAGGTGATATATCATCCTGGATGGACATAAGTTATTTGTCTCCTATGCTTAAAAAAGCCAAACTGTGGTCTTATTCTTGTACTATGTAGAAGATATGCACAAATCAAGAAGTCTTTTAATTTCATCTTATTTTTAATAATATTCAAGAAGATGTATATATAGATGTTGAAGCAGCTGTTTTAATATGCTGAGGAGACTTGGAAGGTTATTATTGTCAATTATCAACACAGAAGAAGATGTGATCAGCATTGTCCAAACTTGGCATCTTCCCAAACTGCAGGTATCAACTCCCAGAAATCTCAGTAATAAATGTTTTTGTGGGAAAATTCTGGGAATTTAAAGCTATACATCTAGAAAATATCTAGGTTGATGAAAATGAATCAGTGTCTCCAGTTGCTGTAATGTAGAGAGAGATCTAAAGACCATGGGAGATATTCGATGTGATGTTTGTGGATCTATTGTGGATCTAGATATTGATTTGTACAGATTTTCATTATACTTTGGGCTTCTAAGTAAGCTTAAATTAGGGAAATTATAACTCCAGCTGGCATACATTATTAAGTTAATTATTATTCCAGGCACTATTGATGAATACATTTCCATAATGATAATACTTTTTGACCAATAGTAACAAGGATTTGCAACTCATTTAAAGGAGGCAGTTTGAATGTGCACAAACACAGAGTGCTTCTTTTCCAGTGTTTAAAGCAGCTTTGTCAATTTTACAATATGTGGAGCAGCTAAAAGCTTTGCATAGCCCTAAACAGTAATTTATCCAGAACAAAAAAGAATCTGAGTGAACTTGAAAGTGCTATTTAGGTCTGTATAGTTATCTACAACACTTTATTACAGGTGGTGAGAACCTTTAATCATAGTGACATTGTCTCATATACCACCACAATCATAACTACCTTGGGCACATAAATACTGTCTATATTATCATATGGACAGTATGTTCTTGCTTGGTGTTTTCAGTGTTTCTGCATCTCTGCCAGAAAGTAACTGTATGTCTGGCGATTACATTTTCCCCTTGTTTTTCCTTTAAAGTATTTCAAAACTATTATTGAAAAATTTGAATAGATTTTAATTTCATTTGTTTTCTGGTTATGTAAATTTCACATTTATTTCTATATCCTTCCCCCACTGTAACCCTCTCCCCAAAAATTTACAATGTAAAATTAAGCAGAAACTTTAAGTCAAAGAGAAACATGGCTGGGAGGGCAAAAAGGTTTTTTTTAAAAAAAAAAATAGTGAGAATTATTACATTTTGCAGATGGACTGAAGAACGTGTGTTTCAGAACTCAGCTTGCTGTCATCTCCTAGCTGTATACATGGTTTGCAGCTGGCATAATAATCCATCTAGGCCCAGGGTAAATGAGATAATTGTATTATTATTTTTTAATGTTGTATTAATTGCTTGTGCATCATAATGTATTTGTTTAGTTCAATGGCCATATGTATCGTAAAGAGATAGACAATCTTTGAAACAAATGGATTATATAAAATGACATTCCTTCGCGATCTGTTTCTAATCCTGAATTAATTTTACTGATAAAGGATTGTATCATTCCCTTGGTTGTTATTAATATGCCAAATTGCTATAACTGTGCAGAAATTTTATCTCACTTCTGACTTTAATGTTTTTAACTTTAGTTTATCCCTCCGCCTTTTATTTTTTCAAGCAATTACAACATTCTCTTTATATCTAATGCTTTTCTGCCTTCTGCACAGAGGTGGATTTGAAGCTGTACAGATGCAGATAGATAACTGAACAAGATGTCCATAACAAATTACATTTATTGGTTCATCAGGTATCCTCATAACTCACGTTTGTGACAAAGTTCTTCTTTAATGACCAATCCTTTGTATATCTGCCTTGTAGTAAATATGGTTATCTCCTAACCCATCTCATAGCGACAGAAAGAAGCTGCCATGAGTTCATGAGTTCAGACAAGAATGAAGAAAAATCCCTAACCCCTCAAGGGCCAATTTAGTGGCCAGTCAGGAATACAGATGTGGCCATGTAACATGAACTACATTTCCCAAGATACCTTTAACTACATTTACCATGATACATTCCATTAAGGGGACACCTCATAATTCCTAAGTAACTATCCAATTCCCATAGACTGGCTGGGACAGCACAAATGCTCTTTGAACAAATGAACTGGATTCAGAAGATTAAAATTCTACCATCATTCTCTGCAGACAAAGAATGGGATTTTTCACCATGTCACTGACTTTCCCCTCAAAGTTATGATAGGTCATAAGTGTAAGGATATATTTGAGAATATTGTTTTCCCCTACACTTGAAAGGCTTTTATTTTTCCTAGGGTGATAAATCTGAATTATCTAATGCACATTATTTTAACAAATGATCAATATTTATTATTTCTTGTTATGCCATTGTCATCATAAATGGAGCTGTTTGCCATTGCATACTGTAACAGGAAGTTTCTCTGAGGAGGTTGGCTTTCACTGATTTTGGATTCCATTGAAATGGTGTCTTCACTTTCTGAAATGAAGTTCTTTTTATTTTTCTAAAAGCTGGCTTGGGTAAAGGATTCTTGACAAAAAAAATCTTAAAATATTCAGATGAACAAAGTAGGATGTGTCAGGAAATTCAGGAAAATAGTGGCATCTGCTTTTTAGGAAAATACTTTATAATAAAAAATAAAAGATAATTTAAGTGGAAAGACTCCTTAGAAGTCAAATTGGGCAGGATAGTCAGCACAGGTCATATCTGTATCTTGAATACTTAGTATACATGTCAGGTTATAAAATCCTTGAGGTATTATTGATCAATGGTTCTTGTAATTTTTCTTCTTCTGTTCAATCTTGTCCAATTTTAGGAGACTGTCTGGACAAGTCCTTGCAGTTTTCTTGACAAGGTTTTTCAGAAGTGGTTTGCCATAGCCTCTTTCCTAGGGCTAAGAAAAAGTGACTGACTCCAGGTTACTCATCTGGCTTTGTGCCTAAGGCAGGAGCAGAACTCATAAACTCACAGTTTTTAGCTCAATGCTATAACCATGATACCAAATGGCTCTCTTTCATTTATTAGGTTATTAATTTGCATTAATAAATATTAGATGACAGAACTGTTAACAAAAACTATTAACATTTTTGTAAGAAGAAAGATTATATTCTAAGAATACAAAGATACGTTGAATGCCTAAATATAGTCTGGAAGTCTGTTGATGAAAGATTTCTGTCTACTATTCATGTAATGTTAATAAATCTGATATCTTTGGAATGTTCTTAAAACATGTTTACCAAATGTGGGTTTCCAAATCTACTCTTCAGTCTGGCTGTTAAACAAGTATGGAATAAAAATTGGTACTCCATAACAGAAGAGGAAAATTTTGTCTTAGAAGACTTACGTAAGCCAGTGTTCTATATTTCTGCATTTGTGTGTAATTCTTGTGCATGTACAGCTGAAAAAGGCTGGAAAGTTGAAAATTCAAATCTCAAATTTATATTATGATTTTTCCCTTTTCTCCATGAAGCACAGAAGATACTGTCTGTTCCAAAACATACATTTTACAGCTGTTTTCCAGAACTCAAGAGTTTAAACATATCCCTCAAACCAAAGACCACACACCATCATGTAGCTGTACTGCTTGATTCTTACAGTGCAAAATTATACTTAAGATCATCAACCAGCCAATAAATCTTACTTTAAATTATAACAGATTTGTACTGAGATATTCCATGAATGGGAAAAAAGCCAAATCTTCAAAAAGTCTAAAAAGAAGAAGAGGAGAGGATGACAACTTAAATAAAGGATATTTTGAAACTTAGTAAATGAAGAAAGTTACAGGACTGAAGCCAAGATAGAAGAAGTAATACAATGAAAATATGGGAAATAAGAAGTACTATTAAATGGAAAAAAGAGGCACCCAGAGATAGATAGAAGAATAGTTCCCCTATTCGCAAAGAAGATTTCTGTATTGTATCACTCTGTATCCCTCTTTATCTCAAGATCTGACAGACTTTATTTTTTTATTAGATTTTTATTCTGCTTTTATTATTTTATAGATAAGATGGCAAACACACTTAATACTCCCTGCTCCTATTTTCTCCATAAGAGCAACCCGTGAGTTGGGCTGAGCTGTGAGAGAATGACTGGCCAAGGTCACTAAGCCAATTTCATGCCTACAACAGACTAGAACTCACAGTCTCCTGATTTCTAGGCCAGCATCTTAACCACTACACCAAACTTTACCCTAGCCCTAGACCCCTGAACCCATTCTGTCCCATTGTCACTTGCATAACTTACTATAGTTGACTGGCTTCTAGAAGAATTGTTGAGTATTAGTTCTTCATTCTGGAGCTGTTCAGAGCTTGGCCTACTTCCTGAAGATGTCAATGTCCTTGACCTTCATATGGTAGACAGCATACTTGTCTCTTTGTTGGTGATGTCTCTTTACTGTAAATCATTCCCTTTTTCCTCTCTTTTTCCTCCTTTTTTCCTCCAGAATTCTTCTTTTCTGCAAAGCCTTTCCAATATAAAGGACAGCCAAGTTGGGCTGGCTTTCTTGTTAAACTAAAGTGGTATAAAAACACATTAATTATTTGATTTGATTTCTATAGCCATCCATCTCAAAAGTGATTCTGGGCAGTGTAAATCATAAAATTATAAAACAATTAAAACAATACAACATAAATATATTTGGTTGTCAATAAAACTATTGCCTTAATATTTAATATAATCAAGAAACCGGGCTCTTAACACATTTGGTGCCCCAGGTCTGGACACATAACTAGAACTTCATAGTCTTATGAAAGGCCAACAGGGTCAAGGTCAAAATCATGTTAATCTCTGAAGGGAAAATATTCCAGAGGCCTCGTCCTCAGCCATCTAATGGCTGACATTAGATGAGTGGAATGACTGGGAAGGCATAGATAACCCAGTCCTTAGCAATGAAGGGCTTTATGGGTGACAACCTGAATCTTATTTGCACCCAGAAGTATGCTGGCAGCCAAGACAGATCATGTAGCAATGGTTTTAAATGTGTTAACTATTTGACACTATTTATTACCCGCACAACCACATTCTACATTAGTTGACGCTTTCAAATACTTGTCAAAGGCAGTGTGTACAGTGTGTTGCAGTAATCCAGATAAGAGTTCATGAGGCAAGCAAGCAAGCAAGCAAATAAATTCCATACTTGACAACTTTAAGAAGTTGAGTTTTCAACTTTCAGAAATGTATGGACTTCAGTTTCCCACCATATTGGCTGGGGAATTCTGGGAACTGAAGTACACCTATTTTAAAATTGCCAAGTTTGAAAAACTCTGCTTTATCAGGACAAGATAAGAAGGATGGCAGACTTTTTTTAGCTATTCCACAGCCTTTTCCAATTTTATTTCAAAATAGTTGCAAACTGGAAAAAGTAAAAAGCGTAAATTGCTTCTTGAGTTCACAGCAGAAAGCATACTGAAAGAAGAGCATTAAGATCTGAAGACATGATAAAAAAACTCCATAAGAATGTTACCAAATAAATTATTGGCTGGTTTAGAAGTAGCATGACACAATCATATCATGGAGTGGGGGACGATGATGACACCTGAGTGTAATTCCAGAGTTGATTGAACCTGGCTAAACAACTATTTAGTATTAGAATGAAAATACATTTAATTAAATATATTTCAGTTAATTAATTAATTGAAATTATTCTGATTATTCCACATAACCAAATGACTGGGTTAAATTACTATCTCATTCTTGAACCACAGGAAAAAAAATTCTAGTATGAAAGTTACTGTAGTAGTAATGGGATCAGTTCTTTCCCTCGCATTAAGGAAAGTAGTTGATAGATTCTATTGACTTCATTTCTATTCTCAGCAAATATTAATTACTGTCAGGAAATCAATTTTCTACTATTGTGGAGAGGAGCAGGTTTGAGCAAATGTAGTGGATGCTTGCAATGGCTTGTTTATCTACTTGTGAAGTTGTTCACCTAACATAGGGGTGACAAACTTATGTTGTCACAGCAATATCATGTGATGTATTGGGACTTTTTTCCACTTTGCTAAACCAGTGTGGGTGTATCCAAAGTGTGATGCAGGATGGGTGCAAGGAAAAGCAATTAAACATCAGCAGCAGCAAGTGCTATAAGTGATTGGTAGTACTAATGCAGAATCCATTCCTCAGTTACTATTAGCCTTTGGATGCCTATGAAACCTTAATTAATAGGGTAAATGGGATTATGTCCCCAAACTAATAAAAACATAGAAAAGTATGATCATATGAATCCCTTGTTGGTGTCAGTAGAACAAAACCTATAATGCATCCAAATAGTGACAAAGCCAACTCTATAAGAATTTGGTTTTCTTTCTCAGTTAAATCAGTCATCTATTCTATACAACACGGGTGGGACTACTTCTCTTAAACTGATCAACTGGAGTTGGTCAGATGCCATCCCTGACTAAATCAATGTTCATATTTCAATGAAGTGTGCAAACATTGTGTCACAGGATGTGGAAATCACAGTTTTAAAACTGTGAACAGTTGTCAAATTTGTGGGCTGGGGATGAAACAAAGGTAATGTTTAGAGACCAGATAAAAAATCAAGTCTTTATGACTAACACATTAAATTCTATTATATAAAAGTAAAGTATCAACTTCCATTAATAATGGGTTTCAACATGAATCTTCTAGGTCTTAGTTCAGTAATTAACCACAACAACACATTATATCTCTTATTGTATTTCTCCTTCTCCTGGTTACAATGAAAGAGCAAGGGAAAAGAGGAAATCACTTCAGGGCTCTGCAAGCTTCCTGATTCTTCCCAATGAAAAGTCATCATGACATAATCATACTCCAATAAAACACTTTTTAAAGAGAAATAAACTTTCCAATGAATGGAAAATTTAGTCACAGTATTAATTAAAACCAAAATGTACAGTTTGGTCTTTTAGAAAAGAGTAATAATATGCCTGGAAAATTATGCTATTGGAATCAAAAATACAGAAGTTAAATGGCAGCAGAAGAACTACTAAATTTCCATTGGCAACAATGGAAAAATTGAAGTTCAGCTTTAAAAATAAAATTAGCATGGTTTAAATTACTGGAAAATAAAACCAATGAAACTTATGAATAGAGAAATAAAACATATACCTTTTCTTTCTTCTTCATCACTCCATAATGGGTTGCAGCTAATTGCTAATATGATTGCTAAGGATAAAAATTCTACCTCTATATACTGTCTTCATCTTAAAACCGAGACACTCAAGAGTTCAAAAAGTGATAAATAATGAGGTGTATTTTTGTATTTTAATTTGTGAGTGGTGTAAATCATTGTGCTAGAGTCTACCCTCACTCTTGATAGATCATTGACTAGGAGATGTGGTTCAGCAGTTTCTGGAGATCCCTCGATCTCCCAAATTAACACATTTTCCAAAGGCTTGAGTAAAGGAACATTGAAATAAGTTTTTGCTCCCTTTCCTAGAAAGCAAATCAGTTGAGGAGAGAGGGGAAACATCCCTAGGTTTCTCAGAACAAACATTCCCTGCTAACATCTTGGCATGCACTAAACTAAGCCCACTCTTTCAGAAAGAAATAGGATCCTTAGGAAAACATATTTTTAAAATGTTTTAAAAAACAGCTGTTAAAACATTCAGTCTGTATTTTTGTGTGTGTGTATGTGTGTGTGTGCACTAGATACACACTCTTACAATTTGTTTTGTAGAATCATCTTAGGTATTTATATTATGAGTAGGGACATGGTTGTTCTTTTCCCAACTCTTTTCCTGGTTGCTGTCCTCCTTACCACCATCTCCTCTCCACATTCCTAGAGGACAATGAGAAGATTTATTACACAATTCCTTTGGTGACTCTTAGCCAAGTGTGCAGCCACAGCTTGCTTTAATTAGAAAATCAGAGCACTTTTATGTAGGTCACATCAGTTTTCTATTCTGATGTTGTAACCTTTTTGAAAAATCTGCTTTGCATATAAATGTGCACTGCTAAGCATGGAGACCAGGAAGATCAATGAAGTGAAATGTTGACTCAGTGAATGCTTCTGAATGAAGTTTGTGTTCCAGCTAACCATCCTATGTCTTTTTATGAAACAAATGATGAGATAATCTTTTTCTGAAAATACTGCAGTGTGGCATTGGACAAAATCTTGCAGGTTACAATAATTAAAAAAAATGATTTCAAATAGGATTGACTATGGCAGGCCATGCTTCAAATCTGCAGATGTCTGAATATTTTGGAAAAAAAAATTATCAGCCTGGGTTGCACAACAACATTAATGTTTATTTAATTAACCTCTGTTTTCTAAGTTGGCACCATGTCCTGAACCATAAATTAACCTCATAAGTTCACACTACATTGGGTTCATACAGCATGCTAAACAGTGTGTTGTAGCACATAAAGTGCACAAGCAGTAAGAATTCCAAGTGGATGACTTTGGGCACTAAGTAACTCTCATCAGAAGCCACTTTTTTCTGGTGTAGAAAAAAATCAGAGGACAAAGTGCCATACATTTAAGATCTAGGAAGAAAGACAAAATTTGCTGCTAATAAATATATAAGGAAATAAAATACTATCAGTTTCTGGATACAGTATTGCAAGAAGAAAAGTGGTTTTACCTACCCATTTATTTTTATTTGTATGATTCCTTGAACTTCTATATACACAGATTTGTCAAAACAGGTAATAATAAACTATAAAACATAAGCACTTGAAATAATATTTAATAAACACAATTATAAGCATAATTAAAGTAAAATTAATTCAAGCTGAAGAAGCATGACTTAAAAAAATATGCTTTACATTAAAAGAAAGGAACTCAGTGTACCTCCTGACATAGTGAACTCCATAAGCTTAAGGAAGTCAGAACAGAGGGCCTTCTTGTGTGTGCTTGACAAATGAACTTCACAGAGTTAGAACATTTTTTCTGAGGATCTTTCTTTTTTGACCATAATATCTAGACACCATAACAGACAACTATTCCAGACTGGTCAGAACAGTTTTGTTGTAACAAAAAATAAAAAATATTGCAAAAAAAAAAAAAAAAACAGTTACTNAAAAAAAAAAAAAAAAGGACAGTTACTGTGTGTAGTTGATCAAATGGGTGAATCTTATTTGTTCCAGTGGGGGAGAGCTAAAAAAAATGTCATTAGAAACAGTCAGCCATCAATATTATTTCTTCCAGTAAATATTTACAAATAGTCATGCCATCCGAAACTAATGATTGAAATTGTCCTGAACAAGATTTAGAGTGTAAACAAAGAAAGAAATTGGAAGTTAATGCTCAATAGAAAAGAGAGTGAAGACCAAGTGACTGTCTCTCATCATCAAAAAAGACAGAAGAGAAGACCCATGTAGTCATCAAGTAATCGAGAGCAGTAGTATCTTCAAAAGAGGCCTGACTTGCAAAAGTTGAAATATGAAAACAGACAAGAGATGAGGGATAAATGCAGAATATTGTTTAACACAGAAGCTGTGTGGTCAAGAATTAGTACTGATAGAAATTAGAAACGGGAGATCTCCTTTTTGATTCCGGAACTATTCTATAGTAGAAATAAATGGCAGAAGATAGAAATCTGGATATAAGACATAGATGCCTAATGAATAGAGAATAACTAAGATAAGTAAACATTAGGATTATTTGGCAGTTATGTAATTAAGAATGTAGAGATTACACCCAGATGGTATACTGTTACTGTGAATAATGAAATCCTAAACATAATGAAGAAAATTGTACAATTAAAAAATATTAATATGTGATGGGGAAAAGTACAATAAAAATATTTGAAAAAAAAGGCCTGACTTGCAAATTAGAATCTAAAGAGTTTCAGAATGAGAAAGATATTGCCTCAGATAGTTAGGCCTTTAGAATTAACATATCCAAAACAATGGCCCATCAAAATTGAAGTAAAGTCTTTAATGAGCACTTTTTTTGATGCAAACATTAAGCTGACTGTAAGGCACTCTAGTAAGAGTTTCACCTATACCATATTTTAGCAATTTAGAGCTCTATTTCCTTTTTGAAGCAAGGCAGATATAAAATAAGTGTTAAGAAATTATGTTTCTCATCATTCATTAGCACTTCATTACTTTCTTCTCACAATGGACCTACACAATCTTTGGCTTTCCTTTTGCTTCATAAATATCTGAAAGTTGCTTTCTGGAGGAATAGTACTAATTGCAAGCTTTATCTCATTCCTGACATAATTACTATAGACTAACTTATAGACTTCTTTGGTTATATGATCCTCTTTACTTTGCATGGTCATTTTCTCTTCAGAATTTTAGACATTTACACTTGCCTCTTGAAAATCATCTCATTATTCCTACTTGAAGGAGTTGTTTGCAACTGTGTCTTCATTATGTCATTTTTGTAAAAAAAATAATAATGGACTTTTCAGTCCATTAGGGGCCAAAGTGTCTTCTACAATATTCCATGGGAAATTTACTTGGGTTGATGTTCATTATTCTTTAGAAAGAGAATGTGATATCTGTTTCGGACCTCCTCAGGGACTGAATATTCTAATTTTTTTAAATAATTCAGTTCTATTAATTATTTCCACCAAATAATTTTTTTTCCTGGCTTGTCATGTTATTTTCATTCTCTGCTTCTCATAAAGCTGACTTGTCCAGTAACTGTTTATCTTCCCCAAGGCATTGCAGTACGGAAACTTTTTCCTCAAACACTTTCACTTTCAAGGAAAGGGCTGTATGCTCTGCCTATGCTTTTTTCCTTCCTGAGCCCCAGGGAAGTCTTCTGGGACAGGGGTGGGATTAAAATTTCTTAGAACTGGTTCTATGGAAGTGGCTTAATTTGTGGGTGTGGTTTGGTGGTAATGTGATTGGCTGGGTGTGGCTTACTATCTGGGCATGGCTTGGTGGTCACATGACTGGCTGAATGTGACCAACTCAATGTTACTCACATCAAGGGGTGCCTCGCCTGGCCCCTCCCCCCCAGCCATTCCTTGTCACACCCAGCCTCAACTTATCTATAGTTCTGTAAAAATGTTGTTCACTTTTTTTTACTTTATGATCAACATACTATAGATATACTTTCATGGACCACTGAAAGGAGGAAATGACTCACATGCTTTCCCCAAGAGGGTGATGGGCAACAGGCTTTTAAGAGGCTGCCAGAAAGAAAGTGGAGCAATGTATTTTCCAAAAAAGCAAAAGGTAAAACAAGAAGCAATGGATGGAAACTGAACCCCAAGGCAATGTTCTAAGACCAACTCTCTTCATACTCTACATAAATGACCTCTGTGATTATATTAAGAGCAACTGCATTCTCTTTGCTGATGATGTAAAGCTGTTTCAATACCACAGACAACCTGCTACCTTTCAAAAAGTTCTTGACTATGTATCAGAATGGTCAAACAAATGGCAACTTCAAATCTCAAACAAATAAATGCTCTGTCTTACAATATTGGCAAAAAAAATCAGAAAATAAATACAAGCAGAATAGTCAAGACTTTGTTGATGATTCAAGCTCTGTAAAGGACCTTGGAATACTCATCTGCATGATCTAAATGCTAGAGCCCACTGTAATACATAGCCAAAAAGGCATTAAGAGTTGTTAACCCTAATCCTATGTAGCTTTTTCTCTGGTAATATCACACTACTAACTAGAGCATACAAAACATTTTCTGGAGCAATACTCAAATACAGCTCATTAGTCTGGAACCACATTACATATCTGATATTAGCACATTGAGAAAGTCCCAGAAATATTTCACAAGAGAGTTCTCCACTCCTCTACTCATTGTAAGAATACCTTATGCCACCAGACTTGAAATTCTAGACCTAGAAAACCTTGAATACACCGTCTTCGGTCTGATTCTAAGTATGGTTATAAACCATTATATTGCAATGACTTCCTGTCAATGAATACTTCAGCTTCAACCATAGCAACACAAGAGCACACAATAGATACAAACTCAAGGTTAACCGCACCAAAGTTGATTGCAGGAAATATGACTTCAGCAACAGAGTAGTCAGTGTCTGGAGTACTCTACCTAACTCTGTGGTTTCTTCCCAGAACCAACACTGGAGGTTTTTAAGAAAAGACTGGACAGCCATTTCTCTGAAATGGTACAACATTCCCCCCAAGGTCCTTCTAAGTTTCATTCAGACAGCTTTCCCATGACCTCCACTCAGATCCAAAATGTGGCTGTGATAGTTGATCAGAGCTGCTCTGTTTTTTATATGCAGTAGCTTTTGCATTTAGTACAGAGGTCTCCAAACTTGGTAACTTTAAGACTTGTGGACTTCAATTCCCAGAATTCCTCAGCCAGCTCTGCTGCCTGGAGAATTCTGGCAGTTGAAGTTCACAAGTCTTAAAGTTGCCAAGTTTGGGGACCCCTAGTTTAGGATCAGAGCTAAGTTAGTTGCTTCTCTATTAATACATAATCCTTAAAAGGGTTCTCCTGCATGGTCTAATTCAGAGGTCCCAGCCTTTCTTGCACCAGGGGCTGGTTTCATGGAAGATAATTTTCATCTTCAGGATCTGGCCTTCTAAAGAGCAGTCAGGGTTGATCTCCTCTAGGACTGACAGGTTTGATAGCCTTGCAGTCCAAGGGGCTTGCAAGAGTCTTCTCCAGTATCATAGTTCAAAGGCCTCAATTCTTTGGTGCTCAGCCTTTCTTATGGTCCAACTTTCACAGCCATACTTTGCAACTGGGAAAACCATAGCCTTGATTATAAGCACTTTTGTTGGCAGGGTAATGTCTCTGCTTTTTAGTATGCTGTCAAGATTTGCCATAACTTTCCTCCCCAGGAACAAGTATCTTTTCATTTCTTGGCTGCAGTCTCCATCCGTGGTGATCTTGGAGCCCAGGAAATAAAATCTGTCACTATCTCCATTTCTTCCCCATCTATTTGCCAGGAACTGACAGGGCAGGATGCCATTGTCTTAGTTTTCTTAATGCTGAGTTTCAAGCCACCTTTTGCACTCTCCTCCTTCACCCACATCAAAAGGCTTTTTAGTTCCTCTTCACTTTCTGCCATTAGAGTGGTATCTTCTGCATATCTGAGGTTGTTGATATTATTTCTTGTTGATATTCAACAACAAATTAATAAGCTAAATTTGATATTATATTTGTCTGTGAAACATGCACCCCTCCCTGTCTCCATTTCCACAGTAAGAGTTTATCATGTTTATAGATCTGATCATGAAATCCACAGAGGAGGTGGTGTTGCTATCTACTATAAAAAGTCTACTATAAAAAGTATATCATCTAAAAAATATTCAAGTTAACTAGGAGCTTGCTCTTCCTGAGACAATAGTTTGTGAACTGTCCTTAAACACCACAATTCGCTTCTTACTATGTTACAGAGCCCCTGATTATGACATCATACATGCAAACAAGTTAACTTTACTATTAACATGGGCACCTTCTGCCCACATACTCTGACCTTTCTTGGTGACCTCAATCTACCTCTTATTAATTGGACTCAAAATAAATGCACAACTGAACCCATACATGCAACCCTGTACAATGCTGTAACTAACCTGGGACTTGAACAATTAGTATCAAACAACACTAGACTCAGCAACTGCCTTGATCTCATCTTCTGCAACAGTTTAAACTCAATTTATGGATTACAAATAAAAGAACCCTTTTCCAACGGTGACCACAGCATGATTGACTTTTGTCTCAACATACATCCTCATAAAAATAATCATAATGATGGGATTCCCAATTATAATTTCAAAAAAGCTAACTATGATCTCATAGACAATGACCTCTCATTTCTTGATTGGTAAATTCTATTTACTGGCTGTAATACTGCCAAAGACTTTTACATTTTTTTACATGAAATCAAAAGAGTCATCAAACTATATGTAACATTAATAACCCCCAAAACCAGGAAAAAAAAATTACCCATAACAATAAGGAAGCTCCAATCCAAAAAGAAATCCCTTTGCTGAAAAAACAAAACTGGATATGTAGCCAACTTTAAAAGCCGCTACAAAAATTTATGCCACCAGATAAAGACTGAATGCAAGAATTATCACATCAAACAAGAGGAAAATCTTCTGCACACAAAATTTACCTGTGCCTTCTATAATTTTGTAAACAACAATCTAGATCTATCCCACCCCTAATTGGACCTAATGGTAATGACTGTAATGATGAAACCATTAAAGCCAACCTCTTTAACACATTCTTCAGATCAGTCTTTGTAAACAGCAATGGATCATGCCCAATATTTCATAATAGAACCACAGACAATTACAATGATTTAATACATATCAATTTCACAGAAGATAACATCAAAAAAGCACTACTCAATCTAAAACCATCTCTTTCTATTGGACCCAATGGACTGTGTGCCTACTTCTTAAAAAAGCTATCCACTGCCATAGCAGAAGCTCTAAGCATAATCTTTGAAAAATCTTTCAGGACCAGCTCCTTGCCAAACCAATAGCCATGGTCATCCCCATCTTCAAAAAGGGAGACCCTAGCCTTGTTAAAAATTACAGACCAATCTCCTTATGCTGCATCACCTGCAAAGTCATGGAATCAATTATTAACCAATCCATTACCCTCCTCTTAGAGACAAACAACCTATTCTCTAACAAACAATTTGGTTTCAGAAAAAAAATATCCTGTAACCTGCAACTTCTTACAATTGAAAAACATATGGACTACACAACTTGATCAGGACAAAGCAGTAGATGCTATTTATATAGACTTCTATAAAGCCTTTGATTCAATGGTACATGACAAACTGCATCTAAAACTAAAATATTATGGCATCTCCAGACCTGCATAATTGGATTGCTGCATTCCTGTTAAACAGGCAACAAATGGTCAAATACGGGATGCCCTGTCAAATCCCATATGTCAGATGGTGCTCCAATCAAAATCCAAGAAAGAAATACTTAGACTCCATTAATTAGAGAAAAGATATCTTTTACTGGAAATCAAGAGGCAGCAAGAAAAGAATTCTGAATCTGAGAAAATGAGTGCAGAAATCACAAATACAAAGTGATAGCAACGTTCCCACCTCCAATAGTTCAATTGGCTCATCCAATTAAAAGTTGTGTATATCATTATGTGGGCATCTCCAGGTGATGATGAGGCCTCTGTCCGTTGACCCTGACATATTTTGATAAAGAGCTGCAGCTGTGCCCCCCCCCCCCCCNTCCTGTTTTTTTAACTGCAGCTGTGCCTCGCATGGCAGCTGGAGTTGAAAAATCAGGAAATAAAGATCAGGTAAGAACCCCGGTGGGAGGGTGGGCAAAAACATCAGCAGACATAGAACCGGTTCTATGTCTGCTGCTCTTCAGAGCTACCAGTTCTACAGAGGTGGACAGAACTGGTAGAAACCCACCCCTGCACCTATAGCATTCTTTTTTCCTTTTATATTGACTCATGTGGATTCTAGGTTTTCATCCTTGGTTTGTGGTATTTGTATAGAGATGTAATG
Organism: Laticauda laticaudata; assembly: GCA_004320025.1. Lineage (NCBI taxonomy): Eukaryota > Metazoa > Chordata > Lepidosauria > Squamata > Elapidae > Laticauda > Laticauda laticaudata. Next base: position 2,491 of record BHFT01047787.1, on the reverse strand, counting down.
ATCTTTTATATGTAATACAACTCCATCTCCTCTTTTGTTAAGTCTTCTTTTTAAAATAGTTTGTATCCTTCCATCAGTACATTTCTATCATGTGTTTCATCTCAGCATGTAATGGTAACTATATCATATTTACTGTCATGTACTAATATTTCAAGTTCACCCTGATTGTTCCCTAAACTTTGAGCATCCTATATAGTTTTTTGAGTATTTTATGGATCTTGGGTATGTTTCTTATATCTCTTACTTTGTAACTAGGTTTTCCATCCTTTCCCTCACTCTCTACTTCATTATGTTTTTCCTTTTCTTATTTTTTTTATTTCTCCTTTCTCTTTATTCCCCACCTCCTTATTTGATTGGTTTATCTAGTTTTTCCAGTTCTTGTGAGGTTCAATCCATCCTTTGCCAGTAGCTCTTCATATAGGGAATGCAGACCATACTCTAGTACAGTGATGACTAACCTTTTTGTTGTCATGTGCTGAAAGCATGTGTGCATGTGTGCAACAGTGCACACACCTGCCCACACCATTATGCAATGTGTGTGCTTCCCTTGCACTTCCACTTGCCCCCTGTCCCCTGCGCATATGCGTGCAACCCTCCTGTGCTCCCTACACCTTTTACTCATACATGAACGACCCCCCCACTCCCCTTTTCGGGCCTAGTAGGCCTCTCTGTAGCCTCCTGGGAGCAAAAACAGGCTGTGGGAGGAGCACAGGCAGGTCCTGCACCACAACCTCAAGCTCCCCCTGCACATGCACATGCATCTCCCACATGTGCCCTGCCCCCACACATGCATGGCAGACCCAAAAATCAGTTGGTTGGCAGGAGGAATGTATGCATGCATAGTGGAGATAAGCTGGGGCAATGGCTCGTGTGCCCGCAGGGAGGGCTCTGCGTGCCACCTGTGGCACAGGTGCCTTAGGTTCACCATCACAGCTCTAGGAAACTAAAGCAAGAAAATCAGCATTGCCCACTCCTTGCAGATCACAACAAAGCTTTCTACACTGTCCCCATTGCTTGGAACTTCTATTGCTGACTGATATTGCCAAATTTCCATACAAAACTTAGTTGTCTGTTTGTAGTACCCAGGAATTGTGTTTTTAGGTTAGGACTAGAAAAAAATTTAAAGAAAAAGGATTTGTTAAAAAAGTCCCCACTCAACTTCCTTGTCAATCTTTTGTCTTCTTTCAGTGCTTACTCACAATGAGCATCCACTACATGAAAAGGATGTGTTGTAATCCGCAGAGATCACACTTGTAGCTCTTTCTTGCAAGTTGTTTCTTGTGATTGCAATACTGATATAGAGACTCATAGAACAACCTAAGCAATTCTATTACACACACGCATACACACATAGAGCAAGGCAAGCAGTTCCATTGCTGGTATATATGTATGTGCAGGTGTGTATGAAATTGTTTAGTACTAATATAATATCCATATTTTTCTAGAACATTTTACCAGTGATTTCACTGTATCTCTTTTTTTATAACCTACAGCTTTGATTTCAGGTCCTGAAGAGTGTGAGAGATTTCTTGAATTAATTCACGTGGGCATTTCAAAACCATCGGATTAAAAATAAAAAAACAGAGTTTATGCCAACAATTAACTTTTTCTTTTGCAAATATGCACAAAGTAGTGTGTGGCATAGTCCTTGTTTCCAATTTCTGATCCTGCTCAGGATGATTTTTATTTTTTAAAAAAGCATTTGAATTAAATCTTTGCTCATATTTTTTCCTCATTCTTATAATGGATTGAATGTTACTATTTTTTGCCATTTAAAAATGTTTGTATATCTTGGCAGATATGGAATAACAACATTTGCTTTTGGAATTATATCAAAAATATTTTCAGAATATAATTTTTCACAGTCATAGATCCATGAAACAAGTTCTGAAGTTTCACAAAGTGCTGTAGACAGGCAGTCTGTCTTTAGTACATTGTCCTTGGATCAAAGAATGATCAAGTTTTCACCGTGCTCTTCAAATAACAGTGTGTGGTCTTGGCAAATCATGAGACTTGTCTAGCTCCATGTATAAAAAAGAATGGCACTTTGTTATTTGAAGAACTGCTTAGTTGAAGCTTGCAGTCCTTGGATCTGAGTAAGCTATTTAGATATGAAGACAAGAACTGACTTTTTAAGAATTTTGGTATTGAAGCTAGAATTCTGAAACATAAAAATGAAAATTTGGCACATCACTATATACTATATTTATGGATGGATGTAATCAACATAGGTTGACCTAGAGGCCAAGAGTACAGGCCAAGCACAGGGATGCCAAATAATTTTGTTTAGTCTCAATCAAATTCTTACTCAATTGTGAAAACCAGAATATATTTACCTTACAGTATGCCTATTTCTCTGAATGTGGTGGTACATGTCTCATCTGAAAAACAATGAAAATGAAAGCTGAAAATAAATTAAGCCCCTGTCACACTGCACCAACGGATGGAAAGAGGATGTAAAATGGAGAAAAACACTTACCATCCATTGGTT
>BHFT01047784.1:0-27796 GCA_004320025.1 Laticauda laticaudata | reverse complement strand
GAGAGCGGATAACAACGGATGGAAAATTTGCTCATCCGCTGTGTCCTTTTTACATACGTTTTGCATCCGTCGGCCAGCGTGACCTAGCCTTAACCTAGGAGTCCCCAAACTTGGTAACTTTACAACTTGTGGACTTCAACTTCCAGAATTCTGCAACCAGCTTTTGTTCTGTGACCTATTTGTCTCTCATCGCATGGTTTTGCTAAACAAGCATAATTCAACCAGATAGAAACCTTGATTTATATTCATGACTTAGATGAAGTTATTGATCCTTTTTTCCTGGCACTCATTCTTCTACTCCTTATTTTGAAATACATAATTACCATTGACTTTAGGTACCAGTTATGCTTTTTTTTCTGGTTCAGATAAATGTGAGTTTTCAAATAGTATTCCACTCCTTAGAAAAGACATACCAGAAGAACATATGAAAACGTCCAGACTTAGTACTAATGGAGAAGAAAGCTGGTATAAATGGAGTCCCACACCAGTGTGGCTACATAAGGCATTTTAATTTTTTGTAAAGGTAAATGAGGATGGGCCGTTACCTCTTCATACATACATAGCTTGAGAAATTTTACAAAATTATTTCAGTCTGTAAAGAAAGCAAAAACAATGAAGGAATTGCGCAAAAATTAATAATAAGATTTGGTAAATTGCTAAGTGCTGTGTATGAAAATAGAATGAGTTTGCATGTAATGAATGTAATGAAGAATCACAACTTTCCAAAAAGCACACAATTCCTTTCTCCTGTGATAGCACTACCTTTCATAGAAAGAGTAACTACTGAATCAAAGAAATTGTTTTCATTGGCTTCCTATTGCATTGCATTGCATCGCATTGCATTGCATTGCAATATACTGTATATAAACAATTGAACAGTTTTAGCAATGAAAATAAAAAACTTATTTTTGTGATGTATGTGATCTACATGATTTTTATTGTAAGTTCTGAAATTCATCTAAAGTATTGATTGTTGTACAATCAGTATTGAACTGTGAGGGAGATTCTGCATATTGTTTAATATTATTATTATGTATTTTGTTTTTGTGTTTACTATGAAAAACCACCTAAATGACACTTTGGGCTTTAGTGGGAACATTTTCATTGGTAGATATAAAAGACAGGACCTTTTACAATAGTAGTCCCACAGTTTTAACATTCTTCCTCATGACAATATTTTATCATTTTTTTGCCATTTCTAGAAATCGTACAGCTAGTTTTATTCTAAGCTATTTTGCTAATGGACTATGCTTTAAGGAATAAATTTAGCTATTCCTCTTCCTTTAACAAAATTGCATGAATTACAAATTGTCTTCTATCGTACTTATGATATAATTAAACTCCCCTTGCAAAAGGAAAATGTCCAGATATTGGAATATAAATCTTTTTAATGCGAGTATTTCTGTAATCATTTTATTACCTTGGAAAGATGTTGAGCAGAAAGAAGTGTATAACTAAGCTATGATTATGATTATTTGATCATTGACGTTTTATTGAATTTGATTTATTTAATTTTAAATTACATGTGACTGTCAAAACATAACTACTATTTAGTGCTAGAACTGCTCTTTTTTCAATGTAAGATCCTTGCATTTTAAACAATTATATAGAAACTGAGTTTTCAATGGTCACAAGCTACCATACCATTGATTTAAATAGCTATGCTCTTTTTGTTTCATATCAATATGTTTATGCTTATCTTTACTAAAAAAAAAAAGAATTCAGCTGAAAAATAAATTCATAATAGTTAAGCATCTCCCAAGTTAGAGACTTTTACAGGATATATAGCATTATTTTATATATTTCCTTAAAAATTGATTGTCCCCACATTCTAGACGCTCTGGATGTTCCTTCTTTTTATACGAGTGATCTAAATTTTAGATGAGAGAATTATATTTATTATTATGAATTTGTAATATCTCTTATATTTACCTGTATATATGCTGAACATGTAGAAACAAATTCCATCTGAGAACCTCTCAGTCCTGTGACGTTTTGAGTCCACAGCATTTTTTTTCTTTTTTCCCATTTTTCTTTCCAGTATATTGCTCAAATGGATCATATACAAGTGAACTCTTCTAAAAGTCCACTGTTTTGCGAGTACAGTATACCATTTACTGAGAAATGTCCATATAGAGGTAAAAGGAGCAGGGTAAGTAGCTTAGGAAAGCTCTCTCGGGCCTATTTACCTCACAAGGTTATTGTTGTATAGAAAATAATAGTAAATAATAGGAGGAAGAAGTAGTCACCACCATATGTTACCTATAAAGTAATAAAAGTGGGAAACAAACAAATAAATAAACAAAAAAATTAAAAAATAAATATTGCCTCTCTCGTTGGAATTTCATGTGTGCCCTGAAACAGATGGAGGAAAAAGGGAAACATGAAGAGTCTCAGAGAAATCCCAATGTATTTATTTTTTTGGTAGGCTGAATTGTTCTGGATATAAATATTATTATTGCAGTCAATGATCCAAGTCATCCAGTGAAAGATCCTACCTATGATGTACCAGAGCTTAGGAGGTGCCATTTCTACTATGGTAGTCATTTCTTCATCCTTTATAAGATCATCAAATCCTGTTACATTTTTTGTAGGCTTCAAAGCTTAAGACAAGGTGCGTTCAAGATGTCAGATTTTGTGACAAACTTGAGAGAGCTAAAGAGAATGGCACTGATGAATCAGAAGTGGAGAGCGTTATTAACACTTTTACGAATGAGCTCGCTACAGTATATGCAGGTTAATGATGAAAAAATAATTAGTTATGTAATTAGACTCTGTCCACATGAGACACATGCAGGTCTAAGTGCTTTGAATTAGATAACACCTGACTTACCCAGAGAGAGAAAATAATGAAAACTTGTTAAGAGCTGTGCTCTTTTAATTAGAATACTGTGGAGTCCTGAAATTTTCTCAGTTTGTTATTTTACTCCTGGTTGGAAGTAAAAACAGCAGCTTCTCACTAGTTTCTTGGCCTGCAATTGTGTTAGTTCAGAAATATGTAATGTGAACATTCCTATGTAGAACCTGCTGATTTTACCAGACTTGGATCGAAGAAAAGACAATTAATACCTGCCATAGACATTGACCACAAGATTCAGTTCAATCTCTATCTTATATTTCAGAAGTTATTCTATGCAGAAATTTATCCTGCATTTTCTTTTACCAATTCTTGTGCAATAAAATGAATTAGAGTTTATTTGAAAGAATAAGAGAGTTTTAGTGGAATTCTCAGAGATATAGTATGGCACTTCTATAGTCTCAGGAAAGGTAGAATGCCTGTTGGCATGCATCCTGTCTTTCACTGTTCACTCATCACCTGTAACAATTTGTTGTCTTCCTATGCCTCTATGAAATCCCCAAGGAAGGCATCATGAGGAAACTTCTCTTAGGAATGGGGAGGGGCTTCTCTTATTGGAAAATGTGGAGAGCCAAGAAAGCTTCCAAAGGACGGGAAAACAAACAGCAGAAACAATACCAAAACTAGCATCCTCCCCCATCATCAAAAACAACAATGAAAACTAAAAAGAAAAAATACTGATGTTGTGGCAAACAGATGTCTCAACAAACAGATGTAGAAGCCCTGAATGGATAACAAGATGTTGATCCCTGACCTGCCAAAAAGGAAGCATGAACTCGTATTTTGCTGGTCCAGATGGATAGGAGGGATTTCCATTATCTTCTGGCACGAGCCCTGCCATCCGGTCTGAGGCAGCTGCTGAATCCTACTCTCTGATTTTCAGGACCATTTGCCTTTTAGCAGCAGGAAAGTTCAAAGACTTTCTCACTAGGCCAAAAATCCTTCTCTTGTTGTTTTAACAACCATGGGTGGCAGGAGAAACAGGGTGGAAGGAACAGAAATCAGGTCTTTTAGGGTCTGTTCCTCCAGAACCAAAAGGATCCACTTTATGCGGTGGAGGCTGAAGCAACTTTCTCTGTTTCCTTTTCCAGAAAATATGGAAGGGAACCTGCTCTTCTATGAACATCCTACCAGTCAAGCATAAGAAGCTTATCACAGGGATACTAGCCAAACAGGCACTTTGCCCTAAGATGCTATGGGAGAGTTGTCCCACAGGGAAACTGCTCTTTATGTAGCAAAATGTACCTCCCCATCCAGTAAAGCGATCTACAAACAGCCACTCTGTGGGAAGAAAACCAGGAAGAAGCATCTCTTCAGAGCAGAGAGAGAGAGAGAGAGAGAGAGAGAGTTGAAACTGGAACTAGTGGACTAGTGGATTGTCTAGAGAGGAAATTTAACTCTTGGGTTGCCATTTTCAACTGAATCAGAGACATTGTTGTCAATTGCTGCTCTACCTTTCTCCATCTACTACTTCTGATGTGAGGAGAACTCCTACTCTATATCCTTGCCAAAATAGAATTGGCTACTTCTTTAAGGAGGCCTATTTTTCTGCCATTCCAGCAAAGGATAACAATGTTTCAAGCTCTGAGAATAAGATTTTACAGAACTAGAACATTCTTATGGTAAATGAAAACCTCTGAGAAATTTCAAGGCAGATTTCAACACCACATTAGAAAAAGCGTGACTGGACTCAGATTAATAATTCAGGGGGTTATGATTAAATTCAAAGCAAGATTTCAGGAACTGAGACTTCCTGCCTTGCACTGATTAGCATCATAAACCACAAGTGTCTGTAAATTAAAAAAAAAAGTTTTTGAAAGAACAGAATGAATTTGAGGCACATGAATCATTGAAAGTAGATACAACTTACATCTTTCAGAAGAGTATATTTACCAAGTAGGTAAGTGCAACAGATCAAATGCAAACAATGCCTTTATGAATCTCAACCCACGTCATTGTAGTTCTGTTAAAGTTGTAGCAACGTTTCAGCAGAATCTCATTGCCATATCAAGGGGCCTTCTGTGTGGTGTGTGTCTCACAGAGGAACTGTGAGACACACATCCACAGAGAAGCCTGATGAATGGCAGATGAGATTTCTGCTGAAAGCGTTGCTACAACTTTACAGAACTACAATGAACGTGGGATAGCATAACGCCGAAGGAAGCTAACAGCAAGCAAATATGTAAAGTACGGGCGACCGTTAGAGCTTAAAAAAAACAAATATAATATATGTATGAGTCGGTGTTAGAGGTTGTACTGGGCGATGCCCGACCTCGAGTTCACTCGCGCCGCTCCGGGCCGGGGTGTGGCGTATATAATATATATATATACTGATATATATATATTATATATCACTATATATATGTGTGTGTGTGTGTGTGTGTGTGTGTGTGTTGGTGTGTGTGTGTTGTGTGGTGTGTTATGTGTGTTGGTGTGTGTATGTATGTAATACATATATATATAGTATATAAAAAAAATTGACATATTGAAAAAGATTGAATATATATAGTATATGTTATATATTATATATATTATTTGTTTTTTTAAGCTCTCCGGGGGTACTTACATTTGTGCTGTTAGCTCCTTCGGGTAATTATCTACGTACATGTAGTTCTGTTAAAGTTTGGTAGCACAACGTTTCCAGCAGAATCTCCATGTGCCATCATCAGGTCTTCGTAATGAAGCTGTGTCTCACAGTTCCTCTTTTCAAATTTGAGGCTGGTCTAATTTGCTGATTGGCTATTAACCTGGGTCTGTGTTGCATTTGGACCTTGGAGTTTGATTGATTGGTGTTTCTGGTTTCCTTCTGGCTGTTTTGTGTGGCTTTGATTGGCCTGGCACACACTCTGTTCTTGTGTTGGAACAGACCTTATGGAACAGCTGTCTTGCCCTACATAAGGAGGTACGCTACGAACAAAATCAGTAAGATACTACTACATGGCATCAATCAAGACTGCCTTCAAAGCACGACAAAAAAATAGGCAGCCATCCTGAGGAACCCCAAAGACAAAAACTTGATCTGGAAAACACCAAGGCATATGCGAAATTCCTGTACAGTCATGCCCGGCCACATACATTGGGACAGACCAATAGAGAGAATACAGTACTCGGCTCAGATGAATCACAAAAATGCAGTAGAAAAAGCTGGAACACACCTCCTTCACTAGTTCCAACAACATGAAAACCACAGGTCACAACATCAACTTCAATGGCACTAAAACCCAGCCACATACGAAAAAAAACAACCCCCCTGCACAAGAAATCATCAGAGAAGCCATAGAGATTGAAAAAAAGACCTGACACAGCATGAATAGAAGAGATGATTCCAGCAGACTGTCAATCATTTGGGCGAAGCCTGCACTCTCAATGAAAGAGTCTCCACACCCACAGGCCAGGCAAAACACTGAGCACAGACAGACTCCCTCTGATGCCTCCAGCTCAAAACATCCCCCCACCAGGCCACGCGCCAGGCTGAAACCCAAGCTTGCTGATGAATAGCAAGCCTGTCCTTTCACACGAAACGCCAAAGCTGGCATTGAAAGGCCTTCCAACGACACAAGAACAGAGTGTTGCCAGCCAATCAAAGCACAAAACGACCAGAAGAAACCAGAAACCACCAATCAATCAAACTCAAGTCCATGAAACAGACCCAGGTTAATAGCCCAATCAGAATAGACCAGCCTCAAATTTGAAACAGAGAACTGTGAGACACACTTCCCATACAGAAGCCTGATGAATGCGCAGAATGAGATTCTGCTGAAAACGTTGCTACAACTTTACACAGAACTACAATGCGTGGACTAAGTACCGCGAAGGAAGCTAAACAGCAACAAATGTAAGTACCCGGCGCGAGAGTTAAAAAAACATACATATATATATATGTGTGTGTGTATATATATATATATTATATATATGAATGCAAGTGAAAACATACATGTGTCCTGGATAAGAAGGGTCCAATGTAGTGTTTAACTAACATACAAATTTTGCTGCAGAAAATAGTAATGGCCACGTAACGGTGGAATTCCAGAGAAAGCCAATTTTGTTGGGACAGATTTAGTGGTAAAAGGAGACCAGCAAAGCAACCACAATTGAAAAAACGGGGAAAAAAAACACCATAAAGCTGACCACATAGATGCAAGAAAAACTCAAAGAAGTCGTTCAACGGAGTTGGAAGTAGTGCGAGAGACGCCTGCCCAAGAGTCAGACTCCAACTGCAATGGATACACATCATCATTATGGTCTGTTATTCAGATGGTTTTCTAAAACAATTACATGTTTTTCTAATTACAAAATCAACCAATGTCTGACTTTCAAATTGGGTCCAAAGTCAGGGAACAGTAGATCTCACTAGAAATTATGCATTATCTGTTATGTGTGGAAGGTAGAATAACAGAATCTTGAGATTTGACATGTTATCTTTTGTCCTACTGTATACACAAGGCAGAAGCAATTTTGAATTTGTTTGTCCTTTCTTCTCTTCCAGGGATAAATGTGCTGAAATCCTTCTTCAAGGGCATCTCTAATAGTATCTTCGCACGACCAGAGAAAGACTTCTTAATTGTGATACGCACTGTTACAATTTTTCAGTTTTCAAAAGAAAAATAGACACCTCAACCCTTAGGTGTTTGCAGCTATAGGCCATGAACAACTGGAGTGACATCAATGAGGCCACTTTCATATTTTGTATACATCAGTCCCAAGATCATAATCATCGTCGTTTGTGTTCATGCTGTAATTCAAGTCACCTTTAACGTGCCCCCAACCCTGCAAGATACATTCTGTCTTGATTGGGGAGTATGCAGCAAGGACTTTCCAAAGGCCAACTTTTTTTCAGAAAAAGTAGGGTTTTTTTCTCGGCACTCAGTGTCCTTCAGTGCCCTGCTAATCTGGTGGGCTTTTCCTTAATATTGTACTTTCTTTTCAAATGTGTCCTTTTGTGTGTTTTTTTTTAGTCTCTAAACTTTCACTCTCTCTTCCCCCCTTTTCTTTTTGTCCCCCACGTATAAAATATTTGATCATATTAAAGATGGCTTCTTTCTTGGTCCGCAATCTTCTTTGTCCCATGCAAGCATTTCTTGTTTGCTTCTCATAAGTTCAAGATCTCCTATTTCTAAGAATTGATAATATGAGCAAACAACTTTCTCCCTTCTTATTGCATCTTTCCATTTTTTTAAGTTCCGTTTTCAGTTCTTTGCTAAAGAGTGATACCATTTTTAAAACTTTTAAACAACCACCTGCCAGTTAAATTTTAGTCCATCGCCAGATGCAAAACCAAAATCACAAGTAATCCAAATAATTCCAGGCGTGTTTCTATTTGCTTCTTTTTTCCACTTTCCTCTTCCTGGTGTTCTAGCTTATTTTGTTACCAGTCAAGTTCCCATTAAAATGTATCTTTTGAGGAATCTTGTTAAGATTTCACTGTGAGTTTCCTTTTTAATTACAGTTCCATTCCTTAATTCCAGGCAGTCTCCTCCATTTTTCCAGATCCTGCCCTTCCATTCTTTTTTTATCCTTTCCAGCTTTTAAAAACTTTTAAATGTCCAGAAATCTTTATTATCTCTCTTCACCACCTCAACAGGGTGGCTTAGCCCCGAAACCAACCAGCTCGGAGTGCTCCAGCGGCAAGCACGGATCAAAGCCTCGGAGAGACGAGGTTTTGGTCTGTCGCTGAAGAAGCTCAAACCGAAAGCCTGTAATTTCATCTTATTCTTCTTCTGGAATAGAACAGAGACATGTTTGGATGAAGAACTAAGGAATGCTTTTTTTACATTTATGCATGACATCAAACACATTAAAAACTCCACTGTGTTCTTGTTTTCAAAAATGATCAACTGTATACCACAAACATGCCAAAAAATTGCCTGTTCAAAGCTTTGTAATACTGAAGTCCTATTTCAGAAGAAAAAAATGATGTTCCCTTCTTATTGTTTCCTTTGTTTCAACATAGAATGATAGCATAATGCAAGACTGCACAAATCTGCAAAAAAATACAGCATTCAGAGCATCTGTTTCCGTGGAGATTAGACATACATTTGCTTTAAGATATGTTACTTATTTTCTTAGGTACTATATGCTAATGGCAGCAACTTGCTCATTCTTTAATAGGAAACATTTTCTTATGAAATTTTCATAAATTTCAATGTTAAATTTCAATGTTTTAATGTTAAATTATTTTGTTTGGTTATATAATTTTCTTTTTGTCTTTTCTTTACTTATAGAATAAAAACATTTTTAATGGTAAACATAATTATTTCTCATCATAATTTGTATCCATCAATCCAGGAATGCCACAAAATTATGAAAGCACTACACTTCCTCTAATAAAACATATCCCTTTATATAACATTATTCAAAAGTTTCCATTAACCAAGATTGCTAAATTTACTTCTTTGAAAATCAGCTAAAAGAGACAAGATTCATCAAGTTAATACAATTTCTACCCTAGAAGTGTTTGTGTTGTTGTGCTAACTTTGTCTGGAGATAGAACTTGCATGTTTCTTTAGCAACAATGTTTGAATTGCCTTTGGTTGGAGACCTGGAGAATTGCCACAAGCTGACACAGAAACTACAATGCTTAAAACAAAATGCCACTGCTACACATGGTAACAGCTGTCTGTAATCTACATTTTTTTTCTTGTACTAACATTTCATTGAGAAATACAGATAGTTCCAAATATTTCACACTAGCAGTTTAACAAACTAAATAGACAATGAAATGAACTGCTTTTTAAAACTGCTTTTTTGGGGGGGGGGGCTTTTTTTGAATGAAATTGCCAGTTGAAATGCAACCTTTGTTCAGAATATGGTTCTACATGGGTGTTAAACTGCAGGCAAAATTTTACATTTATTTAATCAATTTATATAATCACATGTATGAATGAGTATGGAGGGGTGAATAATAATAAAAAACAGATACCAGCACAAAAATTAAAGTACATAGCAGCTGAGAGAAATATACATTCCAACGAACAACCCAAGTGTTTATATCTAATCTCTGGAGGGAGAATGTTCCAGAAATTTGGGTGCTATGGCACAAATACTCATCTTCTGGGTCTTGCCAGGCTACATTCCTTAGCCAATGGGACTTGTAGTATGTCCATCTTTCTAGACTAAATAGAACATGTAGAAACAATTGGAAAAGGATGGTACCACAAATAACCTGGCCCCAACTAAGAAGGGCTTTCAAGATAACAAACACCTAGAACTGCAACTGGAGGCACAATCACAGGCAATAAGCTAACAAAGTTGTGGTTCTACTTGTACCAAATCAACTGTGCCATTGCATTCTGCACAAGTTAAAATTTCCAAATACTCTTCAAGTCCCATTGTGGAAGTACAGATGGGAGGTTATTATGGTCACATACCAGCATTACAAATAAAAGCATTAAACAATAGTAATAATAGAAAAAAGACAAGATAATGTATTATGATTAGTGGTGGATTATCAGTGAGTCAGCCTCATTTTGCAGACAGTGCAACAAAATTTCACATTCAGATAAATTACATTGTACTAATTTTATAACAGCAATTATACATTAAAAATGAGTATTTCCCAAATATTTTATCAGGTAAGTGTCATAGCAGGTCTGTTAGTCCTTATAAAAATTTCAGTATAGTGGGATCCCAAAGGTGCTTTTTCAGGAGACACTGGACTTTCTTGTTTTTTCTTTAAAGATGTTTTGCTTCTGATCCAAGAGCTGAAGAAGCAAAACATCTCTTTGGGACAACCATGACCTGGATGACTGAGAATCTCTACAAACAGTCAGTATAGTTGGATATGAGCTGTAATTTTGATAGCTCCTTGTCACAAGGGAAGTCATGATGGTATGAGAGACCATGAGCGTCTCTCAGACCAGAAACAGATGCAACTGACACACAACTGAAAGAGTTCAAAACCCTCCTGCCTACAGTTAACCATCTGTTCTTCCAACAGGAGACATGACTCCAGAAGAACTCCCAGATCTCTTTGAGGCAATTCTAATCCATACAGAACCAAAGATAGATGATTCCAAGCACCATGATATCCACACCAGAAGTTCTATTGACTCTTTTTAAAAGAAAATTTATTTATTTTCATTTAAATATTTAAATTTCTTTAGTTCTCAGCTTTTGAGGAGGAAATCAGAAATCAGTACAGTTCGCAGATGTTTTTATATACAGTGTATTATAATGCCAGAAATAATGAAAATCACCAAACAGAAACACTTATATACATCTGAAGAAAGTCTCTCTCTAACTGAAAAAGAAATTAAAATTCAAAAGGTGCATTAGAAATGAGAAAGATCAGCTGTAGTGTCTATAAATTTAGGCTTCATCACAGTTACAAATTAGGGACCAGCCAATTAGGGAACTCCTTTTTTGACCAGCCAATTAGGGAATTCCTTTTTTCAAATTTGCTTGCTAGGAATGACAATCCAGAGAACAGATGGGTTAATTTCAGGTTTCCTCCTTGAATCTGGAAGAAAAAAAAGAGGGTCCCCTTCCAGTAACTGGGGATGAAACAATCTGCATCACCATTTCCCTTTGGAGACAATTAAAACACTATCTTCCCCACTGAAAACTGCAACCTCGTACGTCCTTCATTTTCATTACTTACAAAGCAACCCTTTTGCTACACCTCCTTCTGGTGTCATCTAAAATACACAAAACCTGCCAGGTATGCTTTTGGTGGCCCATTTTATCAACAACACCCACAGGAGGTCCCTAAAGTAATTCCTGTAGGTGTATCAGTGGAAAAAATTGCTATGAGTGGTCACTCATGCAGTTATTCACCAAATATTATTTGAAACTGACTTTTTAGCATATGGCATAGAAATCTGCTCTGCTAGATCTTCTGAAAGACTCTGGTGTTAAGCCTTCCAAATTTTCTTTTCCTGCGGGAGCAAAAGTGCTCCCCTTATGAAATATTTATTTATATATTTGGTATTTATTTATTGCATTTATATTTTTCTAGCCATCAGAAAAACATCCTCACACAACAACAATATATCTTGTGTGTCAGAGAGAGAGAGAGAGAGAGACAGAGAAAGTTTGGCCTAAAGTCAGCCAGTATGCTCCAGAGTCAAGTGGGAACTTGAGTCTTAATCTTCTTAGTACAAGTCTAACACTTTAACAACCCCGCTGCCTCCAACTGATATCTCTGGTTCTTTTTTATATATATGTTATAATTATGCTAGGAAATTAACACAATTTATGACAACCACACCTAAATGGATTTAAATGATTGGTGGCCCTGGTCCTTGATTTCTACATGCTATCTATAATATTTCCAGCAGAACAATAGTGTTCTTATGCCCTATTCCAGAATTATAGGCATTGTGTGACCATCACTGATAACTGGAAACATGAGCGAGCTTTGGTGTGATCCAGAAAATCTTCTCTTACATCCTTACATAGCTTGCTTCATCAAAATTTTCATCTCTTTCAGTTCTCAGTTTCCATCATCCTTTTTTTTTCTTTCAAATGTAGAAGTTGTTTTACTTAATTTATATTGGTTGACCTGTCATATTTTTAGACTTCTGTATTTTAATAATTCAGCTAATGTATTTATTCATAGATATAAACAATACTATGTAGTTGAATGCTATGATGTGAAAAAAACTGAATGTATAAATATCCCAAATGACAATATCAACGTGCTGTTCAGCTTGCCATGGAGTGCATAGTCAATAAATTTTAATATAAATCAGAAAGTGTTTTTCTTGTTTAGTGACCAACTCTGCAAATAAAAGACATGCATAATTTGGAAGAAAAAATAAAGATGTCTATAAGTGGACATACAGTAAGTAAACTGGGTATGTGGGTGTTTGTAATAATCTTTAGAATTCAACATCAAACAATGCTTATGTCATCTTAACATACAAACTTCCTGCTGACCAAGCCAGACATCTGATGGTGAATGAAAGACTTTGCCCCTATAAGAAACTATTTCCCTTAAGCATATTTCTGAATTTTTAACATGACCTGTATTTATAAGAACAATAGCTATTCACAAATAATGTCTCTTTACTGCAACTATTGATTTACATTTAAATTCATACTCATCAGCTCAAAACAATCCTAAGATTCTAAATCCTAAGGGGGTGGACAGTCCTAAGGCCTGTTGAGGCAACAAATGACTTCTTAGTATGGAAAACTACTATATTAGGATTGCATAAATCATGGGTATTAAACTTAAGGCCCAGGGGATGGATCCAACCCATGGGAGTGCTTAGATCTGTCCTGCAGGGCTGCCCTGGAAATAGTGAAGGACTAGTCCGTAGTGCTTCTGCCAGTGAAAATGGAGCTTGGGAGGGCTGCATGCGGCCCTCTTGAGTTCCTCTTGAGTTTGCTGGCAGAGGGTTGCAGGAGGCCATCAGAGCTGAAAATAGAACTTGGGAGAGTCATGGGCGGCACTTCCAAGCTCCATTTTTGCTGGCAGAGGATTGCAGGAAGCCATCACAGCCAAAACAGAGCTCAGGAGCCCATTTTTGCTGGCAGAGTGCTTGGGCTGTCACAGGCACCCCCAACACAAATGACACTGAGCTTGCCAGCCTGGCCACGCCCATCTTGGCCCCCTAAGGTCAAACACAACCCTGATGCAGCCCTCAGTATAATTGAGTTTGACATCCCTGGCATAAATGGATAATTGACACTGAATAAAAAGTGGTCTAAGGCAAGATGAATAATTATTGGAGCCCTTTTTGGAAAGACCCTTCATATGATAATGATGGAAATGAAATAAAATACACATTTTCCATTTAAAGTTGTATCAGCAACTAAGGAAAAAGCAATACAAATTGTTTATATCATTTTTTATCTTGTGCATTCATTAGAATGTGTAAAGTAGATAAGCAAAGTGAGGTTCTATGTCAAGTACACAAAATAAGAATGCAAAATATGTGAACTAGTTCCAAGAAATTATCTAAGATGGATCATCAAATTGAAAATTATTAGATCATCCTAGGTTCATAGAGATCCATAAATGCTTTTTCATTCCATTATTTTCTTCCAATCATTAATTTCATTTTATTTTAAAGAGATGGAGTGTAAAAGAACAACTTCCTATCTGGCTGAGTATCTAAATGTACAGATGTTTAAGATATTCATGTTTTAAGACATACAGATTCATAAGGCACACTACAATTTTAGCCCTAGAGTATATTTCCAAAAGATTTTATGGTATAACTAGCATATGACTAAAAAATTCCAATATTAGATCATCAACCCAGAATGTTCCCTAATGGCAAAAGATGGAACAAATTCAGTTTTCTACCTTTCTCCTTTTCTTTTAATTCTGAGTTTCTACTAACAAATAGTCTGTTCTTCCAAAGTTAATAGTTTTCATAGAATATCTCATACTTGTTTCAGCACTATAGAAAGTAAGGAATTATCTATACATTCTATAATAAAAATCATTATGCTTTTAAAATCAATGTTTATTTGCACACTATAACTTTTATATATAATCACTTATTTTTAATAAATAATAGAATTTCCAGTGCAATATTTGATACAGCTAGTAATTCCAACAGATCACAAAGTGTGGATTGTTATATTTCCTGTTACCTTCATTCTTTTCAGCTTTCCAAGTACCTAACTAGTGGATTGTATGCAGTACAGTGGTACCTTGGTACTCATCCTTAATTGGTTACAAGAGGTAAAATGAGTACCAAAAACTAGGAGTACCAAACAATTTTTCCTGTGGAGAATAATGTAGTGAATTAAAAGGCAGCTGATACTGACAAGATCTAGCTTGTGTATCGAGTACCAAACAAACAAAACTGGGACAAAATTTTCATGTCAAAATGTGGTATCAAATTTGATGAGTTTCAATCTGTCAGAAATGGTGTAGGGTCTCTTGCTTGGGCAGGGGGTTAGATTGTATGACCTACAGGGTCCTTTCCAACTCTGATTATCTGTTATCTCAAATGCTATCTAAATGGTGTGCTTACTCTGCACCCTCATATTAATAATCCTCTGCTACTCAAACAACTTTACATTGTAATATAATTTTCATCAACTTTTATTTTAGTTGTGATTATTTTGTAAATATAACACAAAGATCTCTCATAGGATATTTATTTATTTATTTATTTATTTATGTCAATTGCTTACAGGATAATAGGTATAAGTAAAAACATAGTTATCAATACATGGATACATGTAAGAAAAAATAAATAAAAGAAACAATAGGACAGGACAGTAGTCACTTTGGTGTGCTTATGCACGCCCCGTACAGACCTCTTAGGAAAGGGGTGAGGTCAATAGTAGACAGTCTAAGGTTAAAGTTAAGGGCAGAATCTTCCAGACATTGACCACTCTGTTGCTAAAGTCATATTTCCTGCAATCAAGTTTGGTGCGATTAACCTTGAGTTTGTATCTATTGTTTNCATATTTCCTGCAATCAAGTTTGGTGCGATTAACCTTGAGTTTGTATCTATTGTTTGCTCTTGTGTTGTTATGGTTGTATTGTTATGGTATTATTCTACATCATCAATAAACACTGCTGGATCAAAGCCCATTTCTTCCATGAAGGTATCTTAGAATACAATATTATCATGTATCATGCTTCATATGAGTTCATACATTTTAATAACAGTAGAAGATACTTATAAATGATGATCTCACATTTAAACCATGAACATAGCATGTAATACTAAACTGAAAATTAGTATAGATAATAGGTTATAATCAGCAATTCTCTAGGTGTTTTTACTTTGAAAGTTTCTCTTTGGGTTAGAGATAAAACTGATGTATTTGTGAAAGTATCCTATATATGGATATTCAGATATCTGGAGTCCAGTGGTGAATAAAGATTTTTAAAAATCCCCAGACAATTGTGTTAAATTCTAGCTAATTATAGACTTCCCAGGAATAAAAAGAAGGTAAGGTACATTTAGTTTAGAACATTTATGAAGTGCATGTGAGGTCTCTTCTAATTTGTTTTTTGAGAAGGTTACATTATGCTGTGTTATATTTCTATAATATCTGAAATAATCAAATTCCTATTACAGTCCCTGTTTATCCTTGGATTTAATCTGGATAATTTTCACCAAGTTATAAACTGAAAAGGCAAAAACAACCAAAGGTTTTCTGAACTGCCCAGAGAAATGGACTGTAAAATGGAATGGATATATTCTATTTGATAATTCTTGGTTGTGATAAAGTATGGACAAATTGCTTTTTATAACTCTGATTCTTTTTTTCAAGCAGGAGTTCTTTTTGTCTTGATTTCACATTTGTTTGCAAATCATCCAATATCTGTATGCAAATCTACACTGTTTTTGTCTATATTTAGCTTTTTGCTTAATTTTTATTCATTTGTTCATTTTGGCCTTATTGAACATCTTAGTCCAAGAGTGAAACCAGGCAAAGGGTGGGGAGAGAGAGGAAATGATCAAATATATTGTTCTCTCCATGGAAGCCACCAAGAAAAGTTATCCATCTGGCTGGAAAAATTCAAAATGATGAACTGTTATGAGTGGAAAAGTGCAGGTTACTTCTGTTTGTACTGATTCTTTTCAAATGGCTGGAATACAGCACTGGAAAGATCAGCATGTGAAGAAACTTAACAAGTCCCACTTCTCTCCTCAATAATTTTAGAAGATATGTTCTATTTTCCAAGCTCTGGTTGGCTTGAACTAGAACCATTTTGCTGATGGTGTTGGAGACAGAGCAGGAATTCTGAAATATGACAAATAACATATGTTCTCTTTCTAATCCACTGTTTTGATTAAGAAAACTAAAATCAGAAGTTTTGCACAAGAGAAAGAAAGAAAGAAAGAAAGAAAGAAAGAAAGAAAGAAAGAAAGAAAGAAAGAAAGAAAGAAAGAAAGAAAGAAAGAAAGAAAGAAAGAAAGAAAGAAAGGCTCTCTTCTGTCACTGAGAATCAAAGAATTTTATGGCTTTCAACCCACACATAACAAGAATGGAAAATTCTAAGTGCACATCAGTCAAGGCTCTTTAAAAAACCAAAAACGAGCTACACAATTATGTGACATGCCTTTTCTTCTCATCCAAAATATGCTATTCTTATACCCCTGCCATTTATCTCACCATTTTAACTGCTACATATATTCAGGGGTGGAATTCAATTTTTTTAACAACCGGTTCTGTGGACGTGGCTTAGGTGGTGGATATGGCTTGGTGGTCATGTGACTGGGTGGACATTGCTTAGTGGTCATGTTATTGGCTGGGCGTGGCCAACTCAATATCATTCACACTGAGGCACGCATCTCCTCTCCTGGCCTCTCATGACTGTGGGGATGCTGCAACAGTCGTACGTGTGAAAAATGGTCATAAGTCACTTTTTCCAGTGCCATTGTAACTTTGAATGGTCACTCCACACAAACAAAGTTCCAGCAAAGGAGGGGGAAAAAACTCCAGAAAAGTTCCTGAGACAGGAAGTCTAGTCCTGCTAATAATGTAATAAGGGTTAATGGAGAGGCAGTTTCTGTAAGCAGCACCAGAATGTTTCCTTCCTTCCTTCCTTACAAGATTAGGCCAGTAATTTCTTCTAACAACCAGTTCTCCAAACTGTTATAATGTTAACAATTGGTTCTACCGAATAGGTGCGAACTGGTAGAATCCGACCCCTGTATATATTCCTTTCCTTCCAACAACCAATTAGTTTTTATTTAGCATCTGCAAGACTTCATAAATTATTATTCTATTTACTTCACTTTTTAAAAAATTTGGCTTACTGTAGTTTATCCTATCATCAAAAATGTCATCAAAAGAACTCTTATCTCTCAAGATGTCACTGAAACACTCTCTACCATCTCCATGATGCAACGTTATTTTAAAACTGCAACTCAATGACCAATTTTCAGAAACATGCTGTTATATTTCTGTTTTGCATTTCTACTATGGAATTATCCCACATACGTAGATTTTCCTGCCACTCAATGATACATCCATACATAACACTATTGTTAAATGCTAAGTGTTTTCTTCTTATCCTTGAGTAGATGGAAAACTAAGAGTGTTCTGTCGTGTGCTCAATACTGAACTTTATTCTTTCTCAGGAATGAGGATATAGGGTACTACTGTTCTTTCAGTTTAAATATGGAAAACATTAAGGAAAATTATCTGTGTAGTTTCCTAACAAAAATCACTAGCTGAGGAAAATAAAAACATCCATAAATTAATCTCTTAATGTAGAGTAGAGATAGGACTGGGCCTTTGAAAGAGGTGGATTTTGACCTAGACTTGTCTTTGAACTGAAAGACTGTGTGCCTTGTCTTTGAACAAATATTTTGAAATTTTGTTCAAAGACTGCCCAGCTATGGGTAATATCCATAATGCCTGTCATTTTCAGATCAAGGTTTCCACCAGCATTAATGGCATATGCAGATATATTTTAAGTCAGGACAAGAGCAGCTTCAGGAATTTTTTAAATCTTTTGATTTCAGCAGTTGATGCACATTTCTGCAGAATCATTTGG
Source organism: Laticauda laticaudata (assembly GCA_004320025.1). NCBI lineage: Eukaryota > Metazoa > Chordata > Lepidosauria > Squamata > Elapidae > Laticauda > Laticauda laticaudata. The sequence continues at coordinate 9,509 of BHFT01047784.1, read as the reverse complement.
ATAATTTGACAATTGCTTGCCATATGTCATTATGTTTGATATCTCAAACAGTTGGGCACAGCTTAATTTAACAAGTTCACTGACAACTTTTTTGGCACAATGTAGATTTAAGCCACTGATAAGTTCCAACAATTATAAATCAGCATGGACAAGAATAGCATGGGACTAAACCAGAGGTCTTCAAACTTGACTGCTTTAAGATTTGTAGACTTCAACTCCCAGAATTCCTTTTCCAATCATGTTAGATCAGGAATTCTGTGAATTGAAGTCCACAAGTCTTAAACTTGCCAAGTTTGAAGACCTTTGGACTAAAACAATTTAGAATGGCAGAAATTTTCTTCACATTGTCTAACCTATATTTACAAAACTATCATTCTCCTATTTCCTATCATAACAAACATTACATCAGAACTAGAATTTTAATTTATGCCAAACTAGAGGCTAATCTAAAATATTAATGCAAGTAAAAGTCAAATCCAGAGTAGATCATTTATTAAGCAAGATCGACAATATATATATCAAACACAGTGCATTGTAACGTGCTGAATTGATCTCTATATATTAAAATATGTATACACAAAAAATATAGTACGTTATGCCATGCAATGATATATTCTGTTTATATTCATATGTTGACATTGAATACATGCCATGCTACATCTATTCTAAAACATATTTGCTTAATAATTCTTTTTATTTTATTCCTTAGACATCATCAAAAGATTTAAATTAGTGATTTATTTGAAAATATGTCTGGAAACTGTACAGTTCTTGATGGGAAAAAACCAGTTTTAGCTCATCTTGGACAAGACTGAGTGGTTGTAGGTTTTGAAAGCTCCAGATCTAGTAACTCTCCATCATTATTTCTTGATGGAGTGATATTGCTCCAGGCAGAATTGTTACACAATCTAAGGTCCTCTTGGACTTACATCCAGGGATGGGTTTCTATTGGTTCTGTCCACTTCTGTAGAACCAGTAGCTCTGAAGACCAGCAGACATAGAACCGATTCTATGTCTGCTGATGTTTTTGCTCACCCACCCACCCAGGCTCATACCTGACCTTTATTTCCTGATTTTTTCAACTTCAGCTGCTGTGCGAGGCACAGCTGCAGTTAAAAAAGCAGGAAAAATGGCTTTTTGAAAGGCTGTTTCTCTGAACACAGCATGCTGATGATGATTTACAGGTGCATGTCAGGCATGCAGGGAAGCACATCGTAAATCACCGAACCTCATAAATGACCAAACTGGTAGTTAGCCCTGTCAGATCCCACCCCTGCTTACATCTCTTGAAGGTATGGTAGTAACTATGCCCAGAACATCTGTTTTGCATTTCTACTGTGGAGAATTACACAATAACTTCCTGTGTGGCAATTACAGCCATTTCTAGGTTGGGAGGCACTGCTCACAATCATTCATGCCTTAGCCTCAGTTGGATAACTACAATTGAGAGTGTCCAACTGGACAATCTCCCAATGGACTACTGCAACCTGCTTTACATGATGCTATCCTTGAAGAGCTTTCAGAAGCTTCAGCTAATTTAGAATGCAGCAGCATGTGCTTCCTGAGCATACAATAAGTCCACATAACAGTGTTGCAAATGAGCTGCACTGATTCTTAGTAAGCTTCTGTGTGCAAAAAAAGAAGCTGATTGCCATCTTTAAAGTCATATTTATCAAAGGACCAAATTAATTGTAGGACTACATATTCCTAGTGGTTTCTACCCATCCCATCAAATTGAGCAGAGTGTGCATGCTCTGGGTCCCATCAGTGAAGCAGTGACACTTGGTGAGTCCTAAAAGTTTGCTTTCTGCCTACAGGCATTTGTCTTATGAAACAACCTCTTCCTAAGATATGGACAGACCTGACTCTGCTAGCCTTCAAATTAAGATCTGGCTTTTCTCTCAAGCAGTGGAACCAAGATATTAGTGGTACCCTGGCATCAGTATGGTTATGCTTGATATCCTTCATGAGAGATGTTCGGGGCCTCAACTGTTTCTTTATAAATTTCCAATTGTGTTTTATTTTTGTTAGCCTCTCAACTTTCTATGGTGGATGAGTGACCATATTAATTTTTTAATATAACAAATGTCATTTCTCCACTGAGGGAGAAAATATCATGGGATTAAGAATCATCATGGTCTGGATCACTTGAACTTTCCAAGTTGTTTTTAAGGATGGCACAACATAGAGTGCAGTGTAGCAATCAGACCTGTATGTCATGAAAACATAGCCACAAATATTATGTTAATTTCTGACCTAAAGATTTCACATCCCCCATGCCTGTCTCTAGCTACTCCAATAAGAGTGACCTATGCTTGTTGAGCTTCAGTTTCTCTTGTCCTATTATGTCAGTAGTGAAGTAAGTTGGGAATTGCAATCCAATAGTATCTGCAAAGGCATCATAATCAATTCACTACTGATAGTCTATCATTTTGAATTATTAGAATAGAGAATATAAACAACTAATCTACGTTGCAATTTCAAAAGGTACTCAGAAAGTCTCATACAGCAAAACCTATGCAGAGAATTTGGTGTGTTTGTATCCATGCTAAAGATTTGTTCAGAACTGCCAGGCTGTTCTTAAAACCAAACAAATGCAAAAGAAGATAGAAAATATAGGATATGTATAAATAACTGAACTTCTCACAAATTTGTGATTTGTATAATATCTTGGCAAACAAGTTTTGATATGAAGTGCATTTAAACAAAAAGATTATATGTAGAGGCACAAAATAAAATCTTTAAAAATAGCTCTTCTATGGATTGTTGCACAATGAAACTACTGTAGCTTTCAAGATTATCTTGACTAAGCAAGACTGAGGAAGAGGCAAACCAACCGAGACAAGGATAATCAACCATTTGCAAACCAAATAAATACATGATGTTGGCTACCAAAGGAAGAGGAGAGATTCAAAGCAATGAAGATCATTTACCATAAATTGTCCTCAAGATTGCCAAATAAAAGCAGCAATCATAAAGAAAAATTGTTATGCTGTTCTACTAGCTTGTGGAAAAGGAGCTTGTACTTAGTCATTTCAGTTCCATGTTGCATAACTCTTGTACCCTAGGAGTACATCTGTAAATAAGAAAAATGAATGGAATAATTCATGGGGCTGCTTTTGATTTTACAGCTAACTGTACTTGTTGTATCTGTAACAGCAGCAAAGTGTTTGCCCCTCGTCATCAGTTGCAGTCTGACAAATATTGCATATATTGCATCTTTTGCCTCTGTTCTCCACTGACTTGGGATACTGGTTTGTTTTATGCATGCAAATCCATGGTGATCTATCAAATTCCAAATAGATGCAAAGATTTAGTAGATATGCAATAGTAAACGCATATGCTTCCCTATAGTTTCTCTCACAAGTGGCACTTGTTCATTCATGTATGTACCTTAATTAGGATTTCCTTCACAGCTCAGTAGCCTATGCTTCTAAGTCACAAGAACACCTAGATACCCACCAACACAAATTGATGGCATTCATCTGTAACAGTCAGAGATGTAAAGCTATGAGGGAGCAAAATTATGGACATAACTGAATATTTTAGGTGTGTTGAGTGAGATTCATCAACATGTTAAATATGACTTTGATGTTTATAGGACTAATTTCATATGGAATGTATATGAAAATCTATTTCACAGAATTTTTGAACTATTTGGAGTACAGCAATTTTGAAGTCTTAAATATATAGAAATCAAAAATAAAACACTCAAAAATAGTTTTTTTTAAAAAAAATAGCAGCTGCAAACAAAGATTCATGGTAAGTAAACCACACAAGAAGACTACCCAGTCCAAGCAGTAAAAATGTTCTTCTGAAAACCACACAGATGCATATGACACTCTATTCATAGGAGTTTCTCAGAGACTCACTGTTTCAGCCATGGTAGAAATCTACTCTGAGCTTTCTGTAATACAATTATCAAGACACTAACTGCTGTAATTAAGTTCTGTGTGGTCTTGTTCCACCCATGACATGGAATCATGTCATTATTCAAAGTGACAGGCATCTGATTACAGGACTTTTTCATGTCATGGAGCCCATCATTAGGACAGTTCCGTATAACAGATAAAGTCTTGCCATTATCAGCTTTGTGGATTCAAATATCTATCTTAGGGCTTAACTCTTCAGTTTTTACTAACAAATGTGGACAGAAGGATGAAATGTCAGCTAGTTAGCTGTCAGAAGATAAAGGGATGTCACATTGATAGGATCAGACTGTCTTTTCTATTCCTATTAAATTTCCGCCTACATAGATTATATTAAATCTGTTTACATCACTTTAATCTTACATTTAGGAGGAATCTATCTCAAATCCAGATTCCACTAGCCCTAATAAATTCTGGAAGAAATTGTGGAATTTCACAATGAAGATTGCAATGAATTTGCAAAACACTGAATAAATGTCAATTTATGTTCATCAAAAGCCATTAAAAATTGTGAAGCAACTTAAATTATACTTTCCAGCAGTACCACAAGTGACAACAATTAATGTATAACCAAGTAACTCCATTGGCTCTGACACTCGAAGTAGGGATGTTTTCCAGACATGAGAATTCTGACTGTGACATTTTAAAAAAACTAGAAAACCCAGAAGCTGAGGGTTCCAGTGACCTGCTAGTTAAATATGGAAATCAGCAGGAAGAAAATAGCAATCATTGTTTTAAAAAAAGTCAAATCATCATAATGTATCTTCTTCTTACAACCTCTTTACTTTTTCATTCTCAATGGGGAGAAAATGAAAACACTATTTTCCGTGTTTGAGCTGAGAAACATAGAAAAGTATAACATAAGGCTTAAAATAGGATAATAGTGTTTTTTCTAATTTCCTCAATACCTCAAATAAATCCAACCCCCAAAATACGAAGTCTTGCTTCCACTATGTATTTCACCCACTTTCTATCAACTTCCCATACTCACTACAGGACAAGGCCAATGAAAGAATCTAGGCTGTATTCAGAGCCTTTTGTTATAGGATAGAGTGACCATGGAAAGACACTACTTTGCACAGATAAAATTCACGAGTTAAATAAGGCACTGGCAATTCTGCCAGTGATCTGAAACAATTATATTGTAACCCACAAATCACTAGTTTTTTTCACAGTGTAAAATGTTCCTGATTAGGGAGTAATGTATTATTTTACAAAATATTAGCCAGGATCAAGCATGCTGTATTTATGCTGCTTTGCTGTTTTTGAAGATTAGAAAGTAGTTTAATTTCTTGGATTATGAATACTAGTTTTTTTCCTATTTCTTCAAGTTCAGAATTGAAAACTGCCTTCATTTCTTTTCTTTGCACATGCAGTACTTACATAAATTGTATGATTAAATATTAAAAGAGCCAGAGCTGATAACTCTTCAAAGCTAAATGTGCTGTATAACAAGAATTAGATGTGATAATGAAGTTTCCACTGCTTAAAGAGGATATTACTGACTGATGTATGTAGTGAGAAAGATGTCCATGTAACCAATATAAATACAAGCCATCACAGGTTTTTAACTAATTCTATTAAATATTAGTTCAGGTCCTTTTGAAACCTTACTGAAGGCTAATTTGAGCTGAGTGTTACCTGAAATATCCTCTTGGAAAGCCAACTAATGCAAGCATGTGGTTATAAGATCGGAAGAACCTTAAAGGATCAAAATAATGGTTCATGTAAACCAGCTTTCTGTAACAAATTTACCTCAGTAGATGCATTCTGGATGCTTAGAAGCATAAACCAGCTTTTCCACAGCTGCTTCCAAAGTCCTGTATCATTTAAGTTTTGCTACTTTTGCTTCAGCTAATCATACTAATTCCCATTGACAGACAATTCTATTATGGTTTAGAAGTATTCTGTGTACTTCTAAACCTCTTGTCATGACCTTTTAGAAAGGTTGTTAAAATGTGAAAAGATGCATCACAGATTTTGAACCAAGGTACTTCAAATGGTTTAACTTACAGAAAATATCCAAAATCCAGACCTATGGCTCTGGGGGATGAAATTTGGGGAAGTTGTGGTAGTTTCAGACTGCTGCTGTAATCATGTGGTGCTCATTCTGGACATTCTATGGCAGCTTCCTTGCCACTCTGGCAATACTTTGCTCCCTTCCCCCAGCTGGCAGCAAGGAATTGGCACCTCATGTGGCTCTTAAAGAAGCAACAATTTTAAGGTATATGAAGAAAGGCTTGGATATTTTTACTGCTTTATGTACCTCTTCTGTGGCACAGAAATATGCAGACATAGCTACATCCCATATTTGTTCAGGAACTCAAGGCACAAGTTACCAAGTGAGCTGCTCTGATTGCAAATGGTGTAGAACAGGAGTGTCAAACTAAAGGCCAGCAGACCAGATGTGTCATGTGAAGGCCATGCCCACCTCAGCTCCACATGATGGCAATGTGACACCGCAAGTTTGAAAATGGATCTCTCTGATGTCAGTAAAATACATTAGCCACTATATCTTGCCAATTCTGTTTCATTTTTCAATGGCTTCCTACTCTGAAACTAAGTGTACATCGGCGCCTCCTGTGGCTGCCAGAGATCATGTAGACCAGTCCCTCTCTGGTCTATATGACCTCCATCAGGAGGTCATATGACCCTATTTTTAAACTTTCCCAGCAGGGGTGGGATTCAACCAGAGTTACTACCAGTTCAATTACATGCACGCATGCCAATTGTGGCTATGCGCACATGTAATACAACAAAAACTGTGCCTCCCAGACAACTGATAAATGCTGTGTGCAGGTGAGCAGCGTTTGAAAAACATACTTTTTACTGATTTTTCAACCTCAGCTGTGCTGCGCAACAGTGTTTCAGGTTCAGTCACTGGAAAATTTGAGGTTGAAAAATGTCCTTTTCTGAAAGGGTTAATGAAATAGAAGCCAGTAGTTCAAGAGTATGAATCTGACACCTTTTATATTCTCACCTTCTTTATTTTAGTGTGCTTTCCTCAAATAATATTTTTATTGCCTTTCACCTTCCAGCAGGACTGACAATATAGGTATGTCCTTACTGAGATTCAAATAGTAATATTCACATCAGTTTTGTAAAAAGATAACAGCTTTTACATTTTGTATTAAAGTAGTATGTTTAATGGAATATATTTAAGAATTAATAAAATTTGACTACAAGAGACAATGACAAACAGTAATTCATTTCCCCACCCCTTTTTATTCAAATTACTGATAAACTGCATAGCTATAATTTCATTCCTTTATCCTTAAGTTTGCGAGTACGATCTACAGATACTAATTGTTCTAATTCTAAGTATTGCTCTTCTTTTACTGTTAAGACAGTGCTTCTAAAATACAAGTGAGAGTATTTTTCCAGAATTCCAACTTTCAGCTATATAAGCTTAATATGCTATATAAGCTATATAAGCTTAATATGTATGTATACCATTTCAATTCTACCTCTACCTACTCTACTGATTTCTAGAGTCAAGGAATGGCTTAAAGATGTTAATGACAATCTGTTTTCTTTCTGGTTTCTTTCTTTCTTACTTAGTCAGAGAATGAAAATAACACATGCCTTTAAAACTTACTAACACAAAAAAATAGAAATCAGAATGAAACATACTATAATTGGGAATTCTGCTTATCCTGATGTCAAAATCCATATTCTTCTTTCTAAAAGCCTGAAGGATCATGGCCAACTGTACATAGGAGCAATGATGAGTCCAAACAAAAGAGGCCACCACCAGCAAGGCATACCTGAGTTCCATTAAATAATGATGCTTCATCTTTTTTTCACATGTTTTTTACTCCTCGGAGTTTTAAGACTTCCATTTTTACAACTTCACATTTGTCATCTTTCCTTCTCCTATCACCTGTCAGAATCTAAACTAACACCTACTTTCACTTCTTTATCTGTAAAACAAAATACAAACTATTTTGATTGATTAACTGCATGGATGTGTGATGCAGTAGCAAGAAGTCAGGGCTAAAGATAACCTTAATACTACAGGGATTCAATTTGGAACCTTCCATGTGTGAATTATGTTAAAGGGGGGATCACGTCCCTTCTATAATCGATAAAGTTTTCAAGATGGCTGTGCATATGGATGTTGCAGCTAACTGCTCCTTCTTTCAGTGTATGGTGTTATGATTCTGTGTTTGTTTTGGATCCTTTCCTTGATTGAATCCTGTGGGGCAAGGAGCATCGATGGTTGGCAAGCCTTGTTATAAATAGGACTGAAATGTGAAAAGGCTATTACGGATGATTTTATACATTCTCATAACAAACCGAAGGAGGCTACTAGGACCTTGGGAGAGCCATGGATCACTACCCTGTAGGAAGGAGGAAGAGGCGGAAAAGAAGAACAGGAAGAAGAAGAGAGGATGCCGTGCTGGGGTTTTCTTTAGGCTGAGTAAGTTTCCACACAAGCCTTCAGTTCCAAGTATACTTCTTACCAATGCAAGATCTCTCACTAACAAAATAGATGAATTAAGGCTACAGATTGCAAAGACTAAATTCATCAAGAACTGCTGTGTTTTGCTAATCAAAGAAACTTGGCTTCATTCACTCATTCCAGATGCAGCCGTTGAGCTGGAAGGCTACATAGCTCACCAGCAGGACAGGAGTAGAGATTCTGGCAAGATCAAAGGGGGAGGTTTAAGCCTTTATGTGAACAAAAGGTGGTATATCAATACAAAGACTGTAGACAGTCACGGCTCCATGGATCTAGAATATATGACACTTAAATGTAGATCCATATATCTTCCATGGGAATTCTGTGTGGTTTTGATTACTGCAGTCTATATCCCACCTGATGCCAATACTATCATAGCTTTGGGATTCTTGTATAACATTGTTAGTAATCAGCAGAATAAGTATCCTGATGCTGTGCATATCATAGGAGGGGACTTTAATCAAGCTGATTTAAAAGAAGTGCTCTCTAAATTCTATCAGCATGTTAAGTGTGCTACTAGAGGAGCAAACATATTGGACAAAGTATATACCTACATCAAACATGGCTATAAGGTAATACAATTACCACATTTGGGACAATCAGAACATATGTCACTGCTTTTAGCACCAGCTTACATCCCTCTTAGGAGATGGGCACTGCCTATAATAAAGACAGTGAAATCTTGGCCAGAAGATGCTTCCCAACAACCTCAGGATTGGTTGGAGAGCACAAATTGGGACATATTTTACCACCCTGACCTAGAGGTGCACTCTCTATTATGATAATTTTTATACCAATAACATGAGGCAGGTGTGGTGAGGGATTCAACAAATTACAAACAATCAACCAACAAATGTCATCCCTGCTGAGGGGGATGCTTCATAGGCAGAGGAACTGAATCATTTATTTGCTTGCTTTGAAGTGGAGACATCAGAGACAGATAAAACACAACTACTAGACAATTGTAGTCCCCACCTCATTGTGAAGGAACAGGAGGTGAGGAGCATTATGAGGGCTGTGGACCCAAGAAAGGCTGCCGATCCTGACAGTATCTCTGGCCGAGTGCTTAAAGACTGTGCTGATCAGTTGGCTGGAGTCTTTACCAGGATCTTCAA
>BHFT01047779.1:0-32225 GCA_004320025.1 Laticauda laticaudata | reverse complement strand
AAGAATCCAATAAAATGTATTAAAGAAGCCCTTAGTGCCCAAATAATTTAGAAATAAGGAACAAGAAAGAAAAACCTTACAAACACAAGACATACGCAAATCAGCAAAAACAACCAGATAAAAGCACAAAAGTATATTACAAATCGGAAGACAAACAGGAGATTGCCACAACAACAAATATAGAAACCATTTAAGCTAAAAGAGATTAAGACGAAACAATAATACATCAAACCACCGACTCGCAAAGTTTACCTCTGTACCTCGGGAGTTTACCTCCGCAGAATAAAAACAACCCCTGACAGATTTAAAACATTAAGAAATACAAACCACAAGCACACAAAGGGAGAAAAGGGTATAAAATCAGGACTTGATAGAAAGGGGCTATGCAAAGCGCGACTTCTTCGCTATCGTCACTGCCTTCGAAAATAATAAAGATCCAGCTTTCAGCAGTTTGTCCATATCCTAGAGAGAGCTCTCCCAGTGGGAAATCAAATTAAATATGAAGTGAAGATTTTCAGCTCTTAACCAATTGATAACCAAAAGATTTCAGCCAATCTATGAACACCGAACTGGGCCCGGCTGATCCACTCCCAGCTGGCATGGACCTTCTTTGTCCAGGGACAACATCCAGCGAGCCCGCAGAAGGCATAAGGGAGTCCTTGGGCTTTTCTGCTCAACAGCTGCTTGAAGAAGCAGATGAGTCACCGCGCTTCAAATTTATAATCTTACGGGAGGGGAGTGGAAGCATGAGTGGAGGCAGGTATGTGATTGGTGGGTTTTCTCTGCAGAAACAGCGGGACGATCCCTACTCTATGATTGGCCAGCCGACCCAGCCAGCTGCCAGCTCAAACACTGAGCCGTGACAAGTGCTGGATTTGGGAATGCAGAGGGTGATCACAGAGATGAGTCCTCTGAGAGGACGTAATAAAACCGAGCGGCTGCAAAAGGAACTGGTGTTAGGAAATAATAAAAAAGCAGAAAAATAGTTCTGGTGCATCCTGCAAGCAAAGCCCTGTGCATTTTAGAAGGGGCCCATACCAGCTGCTGGCAAAAGAATTCGAAATAGTTGCCTAAAAAAGCAGAGCAATCCTTCCAGATCCCCACCTTTAAGGGAGATCTGAAACGACAGTGAAAGTGGGAGGGGCCCGTCCGGTCGCTGGCTAGGTGGAGAAGATGGTCCTCCAGATTGCCCGGTTTTTTAGGGGAGGTTAAAACTGACGGCGGAGTTTCCCTAAGAGAAAGGGGCCTGTACTCCGTGTGTAAGGATACTGGAGTCCTTTCAAACATTTTTTTGTCTGAAAACTGACAACATGTAGCTGAGCTAAAACGCAAAATAATCCCATATCAGGTAGGGAATATGGGAAGTTGGTATCTTGGGGGCAATGGGAAGGACCCCTTATGGAGAGTATAAAGTTTTGAGGCTTGGGATGAAAGGCAGGCCCTGTCCTGCCTGGAATGAATAAAAGAGACGCAAAAGAATTTGCAAAAAGTGGGCTTATTGCATAGATGACACGGGAAGTACAAATTGGCCTGATAGTGGTACTGTTAGATTACAAAACCTGACAGTACTTTAGAACATGCAATTAAACCCAGCAAAATATTCCTATTGGTACTTCTCTGGTTGAAATGGCTAGGACCAAAGACCTGAGCGGAGATGAAAAGATCAACAAAATCTGAACCATTGCCTGGAAGGAAAGAATGAGAGGGCAGCGGATTATGGCTCCCTTTTTAAGCAACCAGTGCCAGGCAGAAAAGGGGACAAATTAGAATACGTTTTTACGACTAGTCCCTTCTCTGCCTCTAACTTGGTCATCTGGAAAAAGGGATACCCAACTTTCAAAGGCTGATCCTATAACAAGTTAATTCAAACCTCCCGAAATCTATCATATACATCCATAATCCCATCCTGGAGTAACGTGACCCAGCTATTACAAGTCTTTCTAATGAAAGATGAACTGTTAAAACTATTTGAAAAAACAGTACATCCTATACTTATTTGAAGCCCTGGCAGAAAGAGGGCACAAAGCCTCCCCTTCCAAATTGCAGTATTTAAAAAAAAGAAATAACCATATCTGGGCTACAATTATTTGCACTGGAAATCACGATCACCAATTGGCCCCTTAACCTGGGCATAGAGCAGCCATTATGTTAAGCACATGAAACCAAACGACCAGACAAGAATGACAAGTCCAGAGCTGTTATCTGGCGAGCTCACTCGGGCCTTACACTGCTGACCTGCAATGTCCATCACCGAGATCCCTCCCACGGTTGGAGAATTAAGCCTAACCACATCATGTCAACAAAGCAGGGATCAAAAAACATATCCTAAAAAGGATCCGATCCATTTACACAGATAGTGTCACATAATTTTTGAGCATAAAACATATTAAGACCTACGAAGACAAACACACCGTAGGAATCAGCGAATCCCAGTTATGCGGAAGCTAAACCGCTATTAAACTATAGGAAAACCTTTTACCATTAATTCCAATAGAACCATAAGATGATCGAAAACACTCTAGGCCTGAATGACAGTTTGTCCTGTTGGCGTTCTACGATAATAACAACAGCCTTTGACACTAACACAATCGATCTTCAAGTCGCTTAAACTATTCTGTAAGACCCACAAGATCCAAGTACCGTCAAGGGGGCTTCCCATGCTTAAAGAGCCATGGTGGTCTAACACGGAGAAGTTTTGAAACAAATTACTAGGATTTTAGTAACTAGGACATCCCATTTTTGGGCTGAAAAGTCCCCCCATGGAAGTTTTTTTGATTTTCTTTAAAGAGCCAGACCAACAAGCATTCCACTAGCAGCGTTGGCTCATGGTGAAGCTGAACTTTTGTACCTCTGCTCACATTACGTTTGAGAGGTGGGGTGATGCCTTTAGAACCAGCTTACCCTGCTCCCACAGAACCGGTAGAAGTAATCCGTGCCATGATTGCCTCCAGTTTAGTGCATGATCTGCACTGCCCACTGCCGATTTAACAGATACCACTACACAACGCACGACATTGAACTTTTCACAGATCGGTTCCTCTTCCATGCATGAGAAAAAAAGAGTACAGGGCAAGCTGATAGCTCCCTACAAGAAATGCGATCTGGGCTTCCCCCCTTCTCTCCCTCCACAGCGCCCAATGCTGCTGAGCTTTATAGTAACTAAGCTTGGTTGAAACCTGCAGAGGAGACCAACTCTACTACATTCTAACAGATTTCCAAATTGACTGCTTTTTTTGAGTCTGCCATGCACCAGGAGCCAATGGAGAGAGCAAACCAAGAAAAATATGAAAGACCTACTGAAAGCAAACTCTGTCAGCGAAGACACACTCTCCTGGCACTAAGTTAATCCCAATTGCTCTCATTTTATATCAGACACTAGACCAAGTACCAGGACATAGGTGTTTCCCCTTTGAGATCGCCTTTTGGTTCGACCCCCCATACCCTTCAAGGCCCTGCGACCTCATTTCTTCGCCACCTAGGATAGGGGGGTAAGGGTTCTCTCTTCTTATCTTTACAGCCCTGCAAAAAGAGACTAGCAGACCCTCTGGAACCCGAGAGTGCGCTGAACAGAACTTACCCGAGAACTAAGCCCTGCCCCATATGAGCCAGGGATTGAGTGTGGATCAAGTTAAATGTTCACCGCAGAAACCTCACCTTTACAACCCAGGTTAGGAAACGGACCGGTACCAAAGTCCTTACTAACTACACACACCCTTGAAAGGATTGCAGAAGAGACTCTTGGATACATTGGACACACGGCAAAGCCAGCAGTCATAGACATAGCCAAACTCCACTAACTCAAATTTCCACACCTGTCAAACTCAAAAAATCTGAACACAGATCAATGGATGCTTGCAGCATTCTTCAACACCGATTGAACTACACAACGTAGAAAAATCCAAAGCACAACGTTGAAAGTTAACTGCCATCTATGGTAGGTGCTCTGGCTGAGCATAAAACTTCTACTTTTTTTTTCTCACCTTCTCCATTTTTTTACTTTTTGTCGCCACCTTTTTTTTCTTCTTTATTTTTTTTTTAACAAAGAAGAGACTTTAAGCCATACCTTTTAATATTTTTGATACTTGACCTATACCCTCTCTTTTTACATTTTTAACAATTGTACAAAAAAAAAGGGAGGGTGGAGGGAAATGAAAAGGAATCCTAGCAATGGGAAAACAATGAAATGCAATTATAACTATGTATTATTATTAATCTGTAACAATTGTAACACACTTGTAACACAAGCAACTGCGTTCCTGGAACCAAAGCTTATCCCTGGAAAGGAAATGTATGGAATATTTTTGCAAAGAATACTCAACACCATAATCTGTTTGCTTAGGATGAGGGAAATCAGCTCAAGTACATTCTTAACCAACATGCCTAAATGGGAGTGCAACTAGGCACCATAACAATCATTAACTACACAAATTTTAGAAAACCTTCTTGCTATCTCTACCTTCCCGAAAAATAAAAAGATCCAGCTTTCAAGCAGTTGTTCGTATTCCTTGCGCCCGGAGTCTCCCAGCGGAAAATCGAATCCTCAACGGAAAGGCATTTTGACAGCCCTTTTCAACACTCCCTAATTTGCCTTGTGAAGGTGAGTTGAATTCCAGTTTTCTGGGACTGTCCTGTAGATCGATCTAGCCCTACAATGTTCCTTTAGTTTTTATATATGTTTGCTTGATAGTTTGCTTTTTAAAGATGGTGTACTAAACTTGGACTGATTATTCATCTCTCCCCTATGCAAGTTTGTTTTATGGCTGGCCTGATGTTCCCTTTGGGCTTTTCCTGCTTGGGTGACACTACTGTCCTTGTGAAGTTCCCTTTCCACAGGAGTTTCAAAACCAAGGCATCATTTCCAACACATGTGGTTTAGAACAAGAGTCCATTAAGACAGAGAACTTGAGGATCCATTTCCATTCAATAGTCAATGATCCAAAAAAGATATTGCTTGTCAAAAGAGTTACTATCCTAAACAACTATTTAGATGAATTTTGGGTTGGGTTGTTGAGTTTACATCTGCAAATGCATTCCTTCAAACTTAGTGAACTTTGATTTTTCTTTTTGACAATTTTAATTAAACAAAACCTGACCCAGAGGTTTGTTTGAAATCTCCTCATTTCTGCTTCTAATACGAGCAAAGCTCTCAGTAATGATTGTTGCTCATTTTTATCTCTCAAAATGAAATATGAAATCCTAGGTGTTTTTGCTCTCTCACTGTGTATATGTGTGTATGAGTGAGTGAAGGGGAGAGAGAGAGAGAAACTTAAAAAATACTGAATTAATCATTTTTACAAGAGGAGAAGGGTATTGAACTACCCATCCTGGGCTCAACTATATGGCAATGAATGCAATTTCACCCTTTGTTCAGTCTATTGTTATTTTAATCTAATGCAATATATTATCTTTTTTTCATCTTTAGTATCAAGATTACTCTGCTTAGTGGAGCAGCTCTTCTTCTTAAGTGCTGTGGATTAGGAAGACTTGGTTTTTAAAAGCTGTCTTTTATATTTAACTTAAGAAGCCAGCAGCTATTCCTCACACTAAGCTTTGGTAAAACTTTGGTGTGATCTTTATTTACTTACTAAGCCTCCCTATAGTTGATTTGCTAAAGTTAGTAACTGAAAAATAATTCAGGAAGAAAGGTATGGCACACAGTATTGTTGCCAAGATCACTGATGGATACACCAAGAACTAAATTTGACTTGTGGGAGTATTTATGTTTTTAGAAGTATTTGAAATAGTCAGGAAATCTCTGCCTGTGAGCAATTCTATAACACAAGGAATGATAAAATACTTACTAAGCTCATATGTGCAGAATACCTGAATCAGCCTCTTTTAAATTTTAAGGTCCCATAGATTCATAAGACTCTTCATTATAGTACTAAAACTAGAACTTATAGCACATTCACACTGGCAAAATTATCATTTATTAGCATATACAATGCTAATGATCATATTATGATCATTGAAGTCCTACAAGGTTACTGATATATATCATCAGATAAGATGACGGGTTATTTATTTTCGATGCCTCTCTGACACTTTCAAATTTTGCATTTTCATAAATGACTCTTTTCTGACTCTCCCATTCTGATACTATCATTAGCTAACATAAACATTTGTTATTCATTATGCTTATGGACTTTTCTGACAATTAAAAACAGCACTATTTTCAGACTCCTTTCCAGTCAGAATTATCCATTCCCACAGTTTTATTTTTTTCTTATTATTTGAAAGATATTGTATTAGCTATTTTTATAGGGAGACACTAAAATAAAATTATTAAGTTTCATCAACAATAAAAAATGTGGAAAAACAACTGGAGCACCACTTGAATACTTTTGACATTGACAAAATCACCATCAGTCAATTGCAAAGGGAAGCTTTACTCAGAACTTATATTCTTCAACAATAATACAACATCATAAAACATCAACATTTGCCTATCCCAGGGCCTCAGTAAGGACTCAATAGGTGGCTAAAAATGCCAAATCCAGTCTGAACATCTTGTGGATTATTATTGTTGTTGTTATTGTTATTGTTATTATTATTGTTGTTGTTGTCATTGTTGCTGTCATTGTTATTATTGTTATTATGGTGATGGTTATTATTATCATTATTATTACATACAAAAGAAAACCTCCCATTTTAGGAAATCTCAGGCATCAAAACCTTTTTCCCCTTGACATTCTGTGATATTTTGAACTGTAATATTTATGAATCTGCATATCTTTTTAGGTATAAATCATCACATTTCCTATCAGCAATAGTCTGACAGCAGTGTTCATATTCTATCATGTTTGACTTGCAGATAGTATAGTAGAATAGTAAGGAAAACGCACAGAAAGAGAGAAGTATATAATATTTACTGTCATTGTTGTAGTTGATCTTTCAGTCATCTATTCCCTCAGAAGATTATCCTTCTAAAAGAAGCTATTTCTGAAAATCCTCCCTCAACCAATTATTTAATCCTAAAGTTCAATAATTCTACCAGTTATACAAAACTTAAATGAAAACAAGATTTGTAACAGGATTGTTAAGGCTTTCTTCTTGGTTTCAGATAAAATGGATATCTTTCCCACAAGGCAAGACAAGAAAAATAGCAAAGCTAAATCATGGCTTTCTGAATAAGTGACATAATTTACTCATATTGCAACATAATACACTAACAAAACAAAATTAATGAGATACATGAAATTCTTGCTAACTGACTGGTTCATTTAGCAACCATTCAAAGTCAAAGACAATTGAAAAAGGAAAAACCAGTTTTGCAACCATTCCTTGCATTTACATCTATCAAAGTATCCTGCATCATCTCTGTTCACATACTTTGAAACCTCCTTGCATTTATGACTATCATAGTGTCCTGTGATCATGTTCATGTGCTTTGCAACTAGCTTCCAACAAGCAGAATTAATGCAGAATGCAAAAATGAAATCACAAGTGAAAAACATGTGATGTCTTGCTTAACAACGATACAGCAATATAAGTATATAATGTCACTTATGTCAGGGTTCCAACCAATGTCCTAATTAAATCATGAGCCTTAGGCCAAGCTTCAAAAGAAATCCAGTTATTTATTAGGAGCTTCATGTCAGCATGGACCAGATGAAGCCAACTCTGACCTCACTTAATTCACACTTTGTCTCTGACCCTGTCTCCCCTTCCCCCCAAGATGTGTCATCAGTCACATTCCCCAACAAAACATTTTTTGCGGGTTGTAGAAGTCACTCCCTCCAAACACTGGATCCCCATGGAGATGACCTTGATATTGCCAGCTGGAATGTGCTTTATTTGACTGAAATGCAAGTTCCTTGATGGAGCTGTGAGGTTCACTTCCCCATCCTCCTTGCCTATGGCAACTCGAGAGCAGGTCAGGAATGCTTTGTGAATTAACAACTTATTTAGCAATTGATCTAATCCTTGTCTCATCATAAGTTTTATGGTAAATTTGAAACATGAATCACTACTACTATATTATTAACAACGTATTTTCTTGAAAATATTTTTTTAAAAAAACATTATTTTTAATGCTAGATAAAGTAATTTCATAAACAGGTAACCTAAGTACAATTTTTGTAGTTTTTCACTGTAGACCATATAAAAATCTATTACTCCATCTTCTCATTTTTAGAATATAAAAGCATTTGAAAAATTGGTGAAAAAATATCTTAAATCCAATATTTAGTATCACAAGTATATAGTTCTTTCCAACTATGTAAAACAATCTGTTTTTTTTTTCAAATTCTAGCTTTCATAAAAGCAAAGCTCTTTATAAAATGTCAAATTACAGCTTTGACTGTGACATGATAATAATTTAATAATGGAGAAGATAGTTTGCTTTGGAATCAGTCTTGACTTTGGGCTAGTCTTTTAACCTAAAGTAGCTTAATGGATGTGTATGAAAAGAAAATTGGAGAGAAGGAACCTGCGTGTTAGTTTGAGCATGTTTACAAATGCTGGGCTGATAATTACTGCTTCTCAGTCCATTGTTCCCCTTGTAAGTTGAGAGTTGTAGGTTGGGGCTTCTGCTGCTTCTATGCTGTAACAATAAAAATGAGTTGTGTTTCAGATCTATCTGTGTGCCTCTCTCTCTCTTGTTTTGCAATGAAGGTGGAATATGCTGAGAGTTAAAAAGCAGCAGGAATTCTGGATCTACTCTCCAATTCTACTGATAAACAGAACACAGTGAGATGTTAGTCAACCTTTAGAGACAAAGTGGTGCAGTGGTTAGAGTGCAGTACTGCAGGCTACTTCTGCTGACTGCTAGCTGCCAGCAATTTAGCAGTTCAAAGCTCACCAGGCTCAAGGTTGACTCAGCCTTCCATCCTTCTGAGGTGGGTAAAATGAGGACCCAAATTATTTGGGGCAATATGCTGATTCTGTAAACTGCTTAGAGAGGTCTATAAAAACATTGTAAAGTGCTATTGCTTAATCCTGAGATTCATATGCTGGGAAGCTTTATTTTATTTTTTGAAGAGATGTGGTGGTGCAAATAATTAAAATGCAGTATTGCAGACTAATTCTGCTGACTGTCAGCAATTTGATTCTCACTGGCTCATGGTTTTGATTCAGCCTTTCATCCTTCCAAGGTCAGTAAAATGAGGACCCATGTTATTGGGAGCAATATTCTGACTCTGTAAACTGTTTAGAGACAGCTGTAAAGCACTGTGAAGCAGTATATAAGTCTAAGTGCTCATTCTATTTTTATCTTGAAACAGACAGCTGGCCTTGGATACAAGGGAACTGTCCCTTTAACTGCATGCAGGGCCCATAATAATAGAATTAACTACTCCTCTTACAGCAAAAGTCAAAAATATGTGATGAATTTGTGAAATTACTTGAAGGTTCATTTCTCACAAACACCATCAATTATTATACAGGGATTTCACAAATAAGTTGAACTTCCTGGAGAAAGTATTACTGCTTAAAACATTGAGCTGCATAATCTCTCTCAATACTTCAGATTTGGGGATTTAGAAGAGATATCAAGGGATTGTCCTGCATGTGGAGTTTATGATGATGAATTCCAATGAATGTTCATGTCTGAGAGATTTGTCATTTGAAATAGCTCAAAAAAATCAGCATCACTACAAGTTATAGGCATCAAGGAGATAGCAGCTAATGTAAAAACTATCTATACCCAGCAGACTAAAATTCTGCACAGCAAGCAGAATATAGGTAATGCACCATCCACAAATTCTTCAGAGAGGCACAAATATATCTTTGTGCAGAATTAAAGGTATGGAAAACAGATTTAAAATGAGCCAGTTAAATAAGTGAACAACCAAGGAACTGAACCGAGTAATCACATCACTTAACTTTAAAAAGAAGATGACTTTTTACAGAATTCTGGAAACCAACTCATTTCAAAATTGTGATGACAAGTCTCAAAATGATGCAGTGTTAGCAATAGTATTTATTTGTGATGATTTTGCATCTGCCTTAGCAATAATCAATAAGAATATTTTTATTTCATTTTTTTCCATTGGAGCTTTCTCCCAAATTTGGAGTCCACTGTATTTTCTGCATGATTATAACAAAAAGAAGTTGATCTTGCTGGAGGTTGAAATGATGATTGCAGCTTCCCACAAGGAAAGCTCCTAATCATCCTTACAGAAAGGAAAATCAAATCACATTACAGGAAAAGACTGGTTCTCATCACTAGGAATTAGTATCCAAAGAATTCAGGCCATTAGGTTTAGTAAATACTTCATACTGACTTTGTTTGACTCATTAAGGAAATAGTTGTGGTTGATTCATATTAAATGGGTTTGAAGGGAACATATTAGGTTATGGCAGCATAACCCATTGCTCAACAAGAAGTAACTTTTGCTTATGATGTGAAAGCTGAAAGTTTGACTTGACCATCTCTATCTGGATTTATTAGGGATTTTCAGGACAAAGATGATTTTATGGGGAGAGCATGGAACTCTGGATCTGAACCCAGGAAGCTTCCCTCTTTTTTATCATTACAATCACTGGATCTGTATAATTCCAATTTATAGATAGATCACCATGATATCACCATATTTATCAATCAAAAATATGTTCTTCTCAAACTAAACTAACTACAGAACTGTAAACCTCCATATAAAACTTGCAAATTTTTAAATAACAATGCTTTTATGAAAGTCCATTTGTTTTCTAAAACTTCTCCCTCCCTTTCCCTTCAAAAAAACCAGAGTCCCCCCCCCCCCCCCCCCCCCCCCCCCCCCCCCCCCCCCCNCCCCCCCCCCCCCGCATGCACAGGGTAAGAACATATGAAAGAAAAATGAAAGCTATAGGAGTATAATACATACAACGCTGAATAAAATGAACCCCATTGCTTTGTCTTTGTAAGTAATGATTCAATTAGAACAGCATTTTTCTTCTGCCATGGAATTCTATACTTTGTACAAATGGAATGGAGACCTTAAAAATAGCAATGAGTCCAATTATATTTGAAAGCTGACAGATAACTGCAACTTTTCAGGGATAAAACAATTAATGGAGCAGCACTTTGCACAAATGTACTGTGGTGTCTTTAAAAAAAAATCTAAAACATCCTTGAGCATTCTTTTAAAAAGGTAATTAATAGGTCTCTCTCTCCCTCTCTCTCTCTCTCCCTGAAAGCATTCATTTCAACTTTGACCAATGAAGAAAGTGAAATAATACATTTTAATTGCCAGAGCATAATATGTTAATTACATTGATTTGGAAATTCTTTGACAAAGGCACAAACTAAGACTTACCTTTGTTTCATTTTTTTTTACCTGCAACAACAATGATCCCCAAAGTAATATCATAAATTGAAACAATTATGAAAATAATAATAATATATAATATACTAAAGGCAATGACCTACACCAAGCCAAATTCTTAGGTCACCTTCAGGTATTGTGCATTAAAATCTTTCCAGATTCAGTAGAACACATAATGGCTTAAGTTAGTGTCCTTGCACTAATTAGATGTTTTGTAAGATTCAACAGAAGTATGCAGAGTTCTGCATTTCCTTTCTTGCTATTTTCTTTTAAACTTCATTGTCAATTTCCCAATTAAAAAAAAAATATTCTGCCTGACTAAAGCCTTTGTTCACAGTTAAGCTATTGATTTAATCTGAGTATGTTCTATAACCAGATTAGCTTTGAGAGAAAGTGTAAATGGCTTCCCACCACCCCACATATCCATTTAATCATATCCATTCCTCTCCAAGTCTACCGACCAGCACTCCTAACATTTCTCAATCTTCTATGCTGTGGTTATGGTTGGTTTTGATGGTATCTAGCCACTGTGTTTTTTTGGCAACTTGGTTTGATTTTACCACTTACCATTCCAAACAGAATTCCCTATTCCAGTGAGTTTGAGTGCATCACATAGCTGAAATAAGTAAGGTGGAATTTTGTAATTTTGCCTTCCAGCAATCTGGTTGTATATGTTCCAATTTTTGCCTGTGTATCACCTTTGCTGTCCAAGAAATGTGCAGGAGTTTTCTCCAACACCATAGCTCAAATTAATTGGTTTTTCTCCTGTTTAGTTTTTCATGGTCCAACTTTCACAACAATAGATAACTATGGGAAACATGATAATGTAGATCAATCTGCATGTAGTTGCTAAAATGATGGCATTGCTTTTCCATACTCAATACATGCTCACCATGGCTATGCAAATGAATGTGGTTCAGTGCTTTATTTCTGCACTCCATTCACTGCTTTGATCAGTCTGAGATTCTAGACAAATGAATTCTTGAGCTCATTTTTTCTCTTCACTGTCAATTGCTCCTTTGACATTTCCATTCTTCACAGTGGTCATGAGCCTTTTTTATGTCCAGGAAGATACCAAATTTCTGGCTTTTTTCTTTAATCTTTTGATCAGATGTTTCAGTTCTCATTTGGTTTTTGAGAGGAGATTTGTGTTGTCAGCAAAGATTGTTGATGTACCTTCTTTCTGTATGAATTTTGATTCTTAAAGTTTCAGCTTTCTCATGATCACTGCAGCATATAGGTTGACCAAGAAATATGAAAGAATGCAACATTGTCACACTCCTTTTTGAATCAATCAGTATCTCCATATGGGTTCACAAAGTGACTTCCTGATTTGGACTGCACCAATTTGACTAGATGTATTAACACCACCAGGTCTTCCGGGGTTCTCCATTGTGTGATCTACATAATTTAAAGCTTTCTTGATTATAATAAAGCAAATGAGATATTATTTTCAGATTTTGTTCATGATTCAAGTTGATTATAAGGTCTTAAGGAGAATCTTTTTCACATGAGGAATTAGGGCAATTGTACTGTACTGTATTTGAAGCAATCTTTGCAGTGGCCTTTTTTGACAATGGAATGAACACTAATTGTTCCAATCCTATGGCAATTTGTTCATTTCTGGCACAAGGCTGTGAAGGTTATAGAGACATAGATCTCACAATGACGCCTTGTTTGGCAGCTGGCTCATTGCCCATGCAACTTCTTTCTGAAGGATGGATGGTTCTACATCTGCTTTTATTTCAACATCATCTTGAGGGCCTCTTTGTTGTTAGCATTAAGGACTTTGGTATATTCTTTCCATCCATTCTTGATATCTAGTTGGTCTTTCTTTTGCTTGTTTTTGATTACTCTTTTGTGAAAAATAAATGGTGTTTGAATTTTTTTGATTTATATAACTGAATTCCTGATGTGGCCCTTTCTGTAGCCCTAGCTGTTTGTAATGGTGGTTCCAATAAACTTACCTTGCTGCACTTTATACATTTGTATCCCATCTCCATGCTTCCTCCTGTTTACCTGTTGTTTGGCTGCTTTGCTTTCCTCAGCTATTCAGATGGTTTCACCCAAGAAACAGTTGTGCTTGTTTTTCTCTGGCTTCTTCTACAACACGTGTGTCACTGCTGTTGCAACAATGTCAGATTGAATTTCTTGCCACAGTATATTGAGCCTCTTTTTAGCAATGTCCAGAAGTTCAAACCTGTTTTTTTTTAATTCAATTGCATATGTGGAAGGGATTTTGGTGATGACAAACTTCTCTGTTGGATCTGTCATTTTAATATTACATAATTTGATTCTGATCTGAACTGCAGTTGGCACTCAAGTAAGTCTTGACAACTGAGCATTGAACCAGACCATTGACAGTTACATAAGACATAGTTGATCTGATTATGATAGGCTATTTGGTGATTCCAAATTTATAAATGACAATTGTGCTGTTTGAATTGAGTATTCATAATATAAAAATGATTCTCATGACAAAATTGAACCAAATAATCACCTGCATCATTCCTCCGTCAAAATCCAAAGATGCCAGTGAAGCCTGTTGCTATTTGACTGCCAGCTTCTGCACTGAAACCATCCTGTACATAAATACTGTAATATCTTTTTTGGGCACTTGCACTGGAGGGTTATTTTTTATGCTGGCATAGAAATCCTCTATTTCAAGATCCATTGCATCGGTCATTGGAGCATAGATTTTGACAACTATGATTCTGAGGGGCTTGGACAGATTTGGATGGTCATAATGCAATCATTAACCATTAATAAGCTTTCCAATGCTTGGGCAAATTTCTTGCTTGCAATAAATCCATTTGTTTTCCTGGTTTCATGTCCTGAGTAAAAACAGATAATACCCTGGATCATTGCTCAGACATTCCATATTCCGTATGAGAGCCAACATGAATGTGTTTTCAATTGCCACAATCAGGTCATTAGTGCCTTGACTCTGTGTGTGTGAGAGAGAGAGGTGGGGGGAAGGGAGAAGGAGAGATGAAGCTGGTAAAGAGGATATGGAAAGTAAAGGCCAAGGTGGTGTCAGTGATGGTAGGAGAACCCAGGGCTGTGATTCCTAAGCTGGGAGAGTGGATCCATTAAATTCCAGAGATAATAACAAAGCTCTCTGTCAAAAAGGGTGCAGGAACAACTATGATATTGCATAGAAAATGATGTTTAGATCAGGGTACCCCATCCACCAGGCTCTGGCCCATGACTGGGCTGTGGCTTATTTGTTACCAGGCTGTGCAAGTGGTAGGCTGGCATGTATGAACATGCTAGCAGCTCTACTTGTGTGAATGTAGGCTGGCGCACATGCACACGCAAGCACAGCTCCACTTGCATGCATCCCAGCCCACTGTTTGTGCAGCTTGGTTCCCCTCTCTCTTTTTTTACTGCATTTTTGTGTTCATCCAGGCGGGTACTTATTCTTCTATTGATCTGTACAATGAATGTGGCTGGGAATGATGCACAGGGGACTTTGTATATGCCTTGTTTTCCAGGTCAATTTTATCTTTGGGGTTTCTAAGGATGGCTACTATTTTTCTGCTTGTTTTGAAGGCAGTCTTGATTTGATGCCTGTGTAGTATCTTACATCGATGACACATTTCTGATTTGGCCCCATGGAAAAGAAAACCTAAACAATTTCCTAACACACCTAAACAACACACACCCCAAAATCAAGTTCACCATGGAAAACGGAAATAAACAAAAAACTACCATTCCTAGATGTACTAATCTTATAAAAGAAACAGCAGGCCACTGGGAACACATGCACATACCAAAAAGAAAACACACACCAACCGCTACCTCAACGCCAATTCCCACCCCACCACCCAACACAGATTAAATTTCCGTGGCGAAAACACTTAATACCAGAACCAAACGCCTGGCAGATAAGACACATATAAAAGACTGGAACTATGCACCCTGACTGAAAGTATTGACAGCCAATGGTTCCAAAAAACAAAATCACCAACTTGATCCACAAAACACACCAAGACATACAGAGACCTAGGAAGATCAAACAGACCTATGGAACAGTCTGTCTTGCCCCTACATAAAGAGTTTACCACAGGTAATATCAGTAAAATTACTACACCCAGGCATTCACATCAAGACTGCCTTAAAAACAGACAAAAAATAGCAGCCATCCTGAGAAACCCCAAAGACAAAATTGACCTGGAAAACCAAGGCATATACGAAATTACCTGTACATCATGCCCGCGCCACATACATTGGACAGGACCAATAGAGAATAAGTACCCGCCCTAGATGAACACAAAAATGCAGTAAAAAAGCTGGAAACCACACCTCCTCACTAGTCCAAACACATGAAAACCACAGGTTACAACATCAACTCAATGGCACTAAAACCCTAAGCCACTATTTAGAAAACCCCAACCACAGAAATCATCAGAGAAGGCCATAGAGACTGAAAAAAGACCTGAAAGCATGGATTAGAAGAGATGATTCCAGCAAGACTTCAATCATTTGGAAACCTGCACTCTCAAATAGAAAGATCTCCACACCACAAAACAGACAAACACCTGCACAGACAGACTGCCCTTCTGATGCCTCCAACTCAAACCACCCCCCCACCAGGCACCCAGGTGAAAACCTAGCTTGCTAATGAATAAACAGCCGTCCTTTCACATGAAGCCAGCTGCACTGAAAGCCTCCAAACACAAGAAGCAGGAGTTTGCCAGCCAATCAAAGCCACAAAAAGGACAGAAGAAACCAGAAACACACCAATCAATCAAACTCCAAGTCCATTGAACACAGACCCAGGCTCCAAGCCAATCAGATGAGAACCAGCTCGAATTTGAAACCCAGGAGCTGTGAGACCCACATTCCATACAGAAAGCCCTTGATGATGGCAGATGAGATTCTGCTGAAACGTTGCTACAACCTTTAACAGCACTACAATGACGTTGGAATAATACCCAAGGAAGCCCTAAACAGCACACATGTAAGTACCGTGAAACCTTGAAAAAACAAATATACTGACCTCTACGGGGAGGAAATAAAAAGCCAGATCAAAAGCTATTGAGAAGCTGGAAGTAAAAGAGCAGAAATACTATGTGACCTAAATCCTATGCAGCTGCAGGAGACAACATGTAACCACCAACCTGCTTAAATTAACTCATAAGAACACAAGCAGCTACCAAAACGTATTCCTGAAAAAGAACAGAATTGGCTTTACTCAGAAATGAAGTTTTCACAATAAAAGATTCCAATTAAGATCAGTTAAAACAAAGATTTGCTAGCACTACACCTGGAAATTGAGGCAGCAAAATTCCACCTCTACCTTTGGGATAAGATAAAACAAAATTTACCAATTTGGAGAGCTGAAACTGAAAAGCATTACAAAATGACAAACTTTCAAAAAAAAAACTAAAAATTAGAAAAATGACAAGAAAATTTCCCAATTAACCCACCACAACACCTGAAAAAAATTAGTATACAACGTTTACCAACAAAGAAACTCAACAAAACAGAAACAATGTTCCTATCCCAAAGGATTCAATTTATGCCCATAGCACCCAAAAAAATCCCCAAAAAGAAGCCTGAGGATGGCAGATGAGATTTCTGCTGAACGTTGCTACAACTTTAACACAACTACAATGGGACGTGAGAAATGCCGAAGGAAGCTAAAACAGCACACATGTAAGTACCTGCGAAAGCCTTTGAAAAAAACATTAATATATACTATATATATATATATATATATATATATATATATATATATATTTGTTTTTTTTTTTAAGCTCTCGCCGGGGTACTTACATGTGTGCTTGTTTAGCTTCCTTCGGGTATTATCCCCACGTCATTGTAGTTCTTGTAAAGTTGTAGCTCATTGTGTTTCTGTTAAAGTTGTAGCAACGTTTCAGCAGAATCTCATCTGCCTCATCAGGCTTCTGTATGAAGTGTGTCTCACAGTTCCTCTGTTTCAAATTTGAGGCTGGTCTATTCTGATTGGCTATTTTAACCTGCGGGTCTGTGTTCAATTGGACTTGGGTTTGATTGATTGGTGTTCTGGTTTCTTCTGTCTGTTTTGTGGCTTTGATTGGCTGGCAGCACCTCTGTTTCTTGTGTTGGGAGGCTTTCAATGCAGCTTGGCTTCGTTATGAAAGGGATGGCTGCTATTCATCACAATGCTGGGGTTCACCTGGGTGCCTGGTGGGGGGGTGTTTGAGTTGGAAGGCATCAGAGGGAGTCTGTCTTGTGCTCAGGTGTTTGTCTGTTTTGTCGTTTGTGTGGAGATCTTTCTATTTAAGAGTGCAGGGCTTCAAAGATTGACAGTCTGCTGGAATCATCTCTCCTAAATTCATTGCGTCAGGTCTTTTTTCAATCCTCTATGGCTTCTCTGATGATTCTGTGGCTGGGTTATCTATAGTGGGCATAGGGTTTTAGTGCCCTTGAAGTTTTTGATGGTCTGTGACCTGTGGTTTTCATGTGTTGGACTAGTGAGGAGGTGATGTTTCCAGCTTTTTACTGCATTTTTGTGTTCCTCTAGCGGGGGTACTTTATTTCTTCTCTTTGTTCTGTCCAATGTATGTGGGCCCGGGCATGATTGTACCAGGTAATTCGTTATTATGCCTTGGTTTTTCAGGTCAATTTTGTCTTTGGGGTTCCTCAGGATGGCCTGCTATTTTTTTTGTCTGTTTTGAAGGCAGTCTGTGAAAATGTGATGCCTGTGTAGTTTCTTACTGTTTTATCTGTAGTACCTCTTATGTAGCGGCAAGACAGCTGTTCCATAGCCTGTTGATCTTCTAGGTCTCTTTATGTCTTGGTGTGTTTTGTGTGGATTCAAGGCTGGTGATTTTGTTTTTGTGGAAAGCCATTGGTGTCAGTACTTAGCAGGGGCATAGTTCAGTCGTTTAATATGTGTCTATTGCCAAGCGTATTGGTTCTGGTAATTAGTGTTTTCACACGAATTTATTCTGTGCTGGGTGGTGGTGGGGATTGGGCGTGGTAGCGGTTGGGTGTGTTTTTTCTTTTGGTATTATGGATCTGTTCTTTTTGTTAGATTAGCTACATCTAGGAATGGTAGTTTGTTTGTTTATTTCCGTTTCCATGGTAAACTTGATTTGGGGTGTGTGTTGTTTTAGGGTGTGTTAGGAAATTGTTAGTTTTCTTTTCCATGGGCCAAATCACAAATGTGTCATTCGATGTATCTTAGCCATAGTTTGGTTTGATAGGTTGCATTTAGCCAGGGCTCTTGGATTCGAATATTTCCATGAACAGGTTTGGCAATGACGGAGGTGACAGTGGTGATCCCATAGGGGCTCCTTCAATTTTGCTTTATCTTTGTCCTTTGTATATGAAATATGTGTTGGTTAGGCAGTGTTCTGTTAGTTCCATGAGGTCTTTAGCTGGTTGAGTATTTATTTTTGATTTTGATTCAAGAGTTTCTTTTATCGGGACTTGAGTAATAGTGAAACCACATCGAAAACTGTATCAACAGGTCTTTTTGTTCTACGTGTAGATCTTTTGATTATTTTCTAAGAAGTGGTATGAGCTTTGACATATGAAGGCTGCGGTTTCAGCATTGGGCTGTAGTTGTTTTGTTTAAGTATTTAGCTAGTTTTGTAATTGGTGCTCCTATGGAAAATGACTATGGGTCTGACAGGTATGCCTTCTTTGTGTTATTTTTTGGTGAGGCCGTTATAATTTGGGGCATCTAGAAGATTTTTTCTCTTGGGTATGATCGTCTGTTGATTTCTTTGCTTATGTGGCTGGTTAAATTTTCTTCTTGGTTTAATTTTTTCCAGCATATGTGGTTTGACGTCTGTGTTTATACGTTTGATGTGGAGTCTTGGAGTAGGTCTGTCAATTTTGTTTCATAGTCTTTTCTGTCCATTACTACTTGTTGGCATTTCCTTTGTCTGCTGGGAGTATTATTATTCTGTTATCAGGTTGTTTCAGGGTTTGTAACGGCTGTGAATTCATCTTTTTGCAAATATAGTTTGTGGTGGTTTCGTTGTGGCATAAGATGTGGAGTAACCTGGTGTCTTTATTCTGTCAAGTTCATCTCTATTTATTTTGGTTAGGTGGATTCTACTGCACATATGATGGATTCTGTTGGGATTTTTTGGTGCTATGCATAAATTAAATCCCTTTTGATAGGACCATCTGTTTCTGTTTTGTTGAGTTCCTCTTGTTGGAAAACGTTGTATACTAATTGTTTCAGGTGTTAGTGGGGGTTATGGGAATTTTGTTGTTCATTTTCTAATTTTTTAGTTTCTTTGAGAGTTTATCATTTATGTAAGTGCTTCATTTCAGCTCTCAAGTTTGTAAGTTGTTTAATTCCTATCCCAAGAGTAGAGGGTGGATTTTGCTAGCTCAATTCCAGGTGTAGTTGCTAGCAAATCTTTGTTAACTGATCGAATTGGAATCTTTTTTACTGTAACTCATTTCTGAGTAGAGCCAATTCTGTTTCTTTATCAGGATAAGTTTTGGGTAGCTGCTGTGTGCTTATGAAATGTTTTAATTTTGAAAGCAGGTTGGGTGTTACATTGTTGTCTCTGAGCTGCATAGGAATTTATAGAGTCACATAGTATTCCTGCTCTTTTTAAATTCCAGCATTCTCATAGCTTGGATCTGGCTGGTTTATTTCCTCCCGTAGATGGTTCAGATATTTTGTTTTTTAAGCTCTCCATGGGTACTTACATTTGTTTGCTGTTAGCTTCCTTCGGTATTATCCCACGTTCATTGTAGTTCTGTAAAGTTTGTAGCTTCATTGTAGTTTGTTTAAAGGTTGTAGCAACGTTTAGCATTAATCTCATCTGCCATTCATTTCAGGCTTCTGTATGAAGTGTGTCTCACAGTTCCTCTGTTTTCAAATTTTGAGCTGGTCTATTCTGATGGCTATTTAAACCTGGCTCCGTGTTCATTGGACTTTGGAGTTTGATTGATTGGTTGTCGTTTCTGGTTCTCTGTCTGTTTGGTGGCTTTGTTTGGCTGCAGCACTCTGTTCTTGTGTTGGAGGCTTCAATGCAGCTTGGCTTCGTGTGAAAGGATGCTGCTCTTCATCAGCAAGCTGGTGGTTCACCTGGGTGCCTGGTGGGGGGGTGTTTTGAATTGGAGGCATTCAGAGGAGGTCTGTCTGTGCTCGGTGGTTTGTCTGTTTTGTGCGTGTTGGAGATCTTCTTATTTGAGAGTGCAGGTTTCCAAATGATTGACAGCTGCTGGAAATTCATACCCGCTCCTTCTATTCTGCTTTCAGGTTCTTTTTTCAATCTCTATGGCTTCTCTGGATGATTCTGTGGCTGGTGGTTTTCTATAGTGGCTAGGGTTTTTAGTGCCCCTTGAAGTTTGATGTGTAACCTGTGGTTTTCATGTGTTGGGACTAGTGAGGAGTGTGTTCGCAGCTTTTTTAAAAACTGCATTTTTGTGTTCAATCTAGGCGGGTACTTATTCTTCTATTAGTCTGTCAATGTTATTGGCCAGGCATGATGTACAGGGAATTTCGTATATGCCTTTGGTTTTCCAGGTCAATTTTGTCTTTGGCTTTCTCAGGATGGCTGCTATTTTTTTGTACTGTTTTGAAAGGCAGTCTTTGATGTGATGCCTGTGTAGAACTTATTGATTTTTATCTGTAGTACCTCTTATGTAGGCAAGACAGCTTGATCCATAGGTCTTGTTGGTCTCTAGGTCTCTGTTATGTTCTTGGTGTGTTTTTCTGGATCAAGTTGGTGATGTTTGTTTTTTTTTGGAAGCCATTGGCTGTCAGTAACTTCAGTCAGGGTGCATAGTTCCAGTTCTTTATATGTGCTTAATCTGGCCAGGCGTTTTGGTTCTGGTAATTAGTGGTTTCACCACGGAATTATCTGTGCTGGCTGGGTGGTGGTGGGATTGGGCATTGAGGTAGCAGTTGGTGTGTGTTTTCTTTTGGTATATGGTGTGTCCCAGTGTGTATATATATATATATATATATGAATGAATATAGTGTGTATTTAAGAATGTACCAAGCAGAATTCGATTGGAAGTTATGTAATATATTGAGTGTTATAATTCTAAAGGCATAAATTGAAGTTTAAATAATAGTTGAATGGATAAAATTAAAAGATATAAAGGTGTTATACTCCAATTAGTAACTACAGGGAAAGATTGTTTAATGAGAAAAGATAATATGAAATTGAAACAGGATAGACAAAAGTATAAATATAATGATTAGAAAGAGATTGAAACTTAGAAAAATATACATAATTGAATTTAGATATGAGACAATTAAAAATAAAGCTGAGAAGACCAAGGGTGAGGAAAAATTATGGAGAAAATGTTAAAATAATAATAAGATATGAAATAGAACACAAAGATGAATATGAAATTGAGTTTGTGTCTGTATGAGGAAGTGATAATCTGGGATCATGCTATTCTTAAAAAAAGATGTTTTATTTGTATTATGTTTTTGTGAAAACCCAAATAAAATTTATGTTAAAAAAAAGAAAGAAAATAAGAATGTTCTTTCAAAAGGACATTCTGCAAACAATAAAGGTCTGCTCCTGGAATCTATTCTATGATTTTGGAACTGATTACGAATGAATGAATGAATTCTTTATTGGCCAAGTGTGATTGGACACACAAGAAATTTGTCTTGATGCATATGCTTTCAGTGTACATAAAAAGAAAATATACATTCGTCAAGAATCATAAGGTACAACACTTAATATTGTTATAGGGTACAAATAAGCAATCAAATCATACTAGGAAATAGTCAATATAAATTATAAAGATACAAGCAACAAACTTACAGTCTTATATCCTAGTATAAGATATTTTTCTACTTCCAAATCAGAATGCATACAGGTATAAAATGTCTGAGAATTTGCTTGTTTAACTTGGGGCTTTAAAAATGCTCTGAAATTCATTAAAATTCATTTAAAATTTACATAATTAATTAATTACTTAGTTAATTCATTTAAAATTAATTGCCCCAAAATTGATTCTATAAAGGCCTTTGGTAATAAAGACCTTGGAAAATTGCAGGAAGAATAAAAAACTAGACAATCTTCATGCAAAAGATATCTCTTTTCACAGAAGGAAAGGGGGTATGAGAAGCATTTGGGAAGTAAATCACTTTAGTTCTCTGGAAAGCAAAAGGAAGAAATGCTTTCAGACTTCCAAGACTTGTAACTTTGCAATAAAGATAGCAGTAGAAATAGTATTTTGACTTCATAGTGTTATTTATAGCAAGGGTCCCCAACTCCAGGCCATGATCCATTTGGAATCAGACCATAGAAACAGCAGGCAAGTATGTGAACATGCACAGCTCTACTTGCATGAGCATGCTTGCCTGCTGCTTGTGTGAAACCATTCTATCTCCCTTCTTGCCACAACCACCAGTCCACAAAATCAGAAAGGTTAGGGACTGCTGGTTTACAGTATTTTCTAATCAGTTTGCAGAGTCAGCATATTTCCCCCAACAACCTGGGTCCTCATTTTACTAATGTCAGAAGGATGGAAAGCTAAGTCAACTTTGAGCTGGTCAGGATCAAAATCCTGGTAGTGAATTAGCCCGCGATAGTGCGCTCAAACCACTGTGCCACCATGGCTCTAGAATGATAAGATAGTATTAATACTCATGGTTTGTGCTACCTCAAAGGGAAGATAGAATCTGGCTTTTTCTTCGAGACAACATGATTTAATCTCCATTATTATTTTAAATCAGTTTCATTCCACCCTTCCCCACCTCGCCTCCACACAGTCTGAAGATTATAAAAACATAACTGGGAAGTGTATGCGGTCTCTGTGCTAGGAATTTTTTGCTCTTCAGAAATATTTGGAAGCAAAGAGAATTAAACACTGCAAAATTATAAAGTTGTATAGCTATAGTTCCTAGAACAATAAGAAAGATAGCAATAACTATGGGGATGGAAAGCATTGACCTAGCTAACTAGTAATGAAGCTAGCTAATACAATGTGCAAAATTGTCCTTTGGCTTAGTAAAAATATCAACAAAGTTTGCTTACTTGAGAATGAATGAAACACACGGAGCGGTGATGGTGAACCTTTTTGTTGTGGTGTGCCAAAAGCGCGTGTATGCTGGCACCCTCAATGCAATGTGCCCTGCCCCTCCCTGTGCATGCACGTGCAACACCCATGCCCCACCCCCTTACCTGAACTGCACTCCCCTTACCTGAACCTCCCAGCTGATTTTCGGTCCATTGGAGGCCATTTCGCCCTCCTGGAGGCTCAAGAGAAGCCTCTGCAGTATTCCCGGAAGGCCTGTTTTTCAGTCTTTCGAGGCTGCAGAGGCTTCCCTTGAGTCTCCGGGAGGATCAAAATGGCCTCCGCCAAGCTCCAGAGGCCCTTTGGAGGATGAAAATGTGCACTTCCAGTATTTCCAGAAGACCCATTTTTTGGCCCCCAAAGTGCAGACGCTTCCCTTGAGCCTCAGGGAGGGTGAAAATGGCCTCAAATTGGCTGAAAATCAGCTGGGAGGCACGCATATGCACAGTTCAGGTATGTTTGGCTGGACTCACGTGCCTGCACAAATGTTGTGGAGTGTGCAAATGGCCTGCATGTGTGCCATAGGTTCACCATCACAGACATAGAGTTACATCTTGAAAGCAGATAGAAATCCTCTGAATATCCTTCTTGTGGAATTGTCCTCCCACTGTTCATTTTGCCGAGAGCAGGGGTATCAAACTCACATCATCACAGCATCGACATGTGACATATCACAACTTTTTTCTCCTTTGCTAAACCGGGCATGGGCGTGGCCAGCAAGTTTGACAACCCTGGCCTACAGCGTCTTCATTTTAGCCTATTGAATGCAAGTGAACAGACTTTTTGCAGACCAACTTTTCTTTTATCCAAAGATCTGCAGGAGTCATGTCAGATGATATAAAAACATGCTTCCAGAAAGGATTACAAAAATGTTCCTTGTTTCAGTTTTTGTTATTTTTGGAGAGTGAAAAGGATAGTTTTATTTTAAAGATAAACTGTGATTAACCATTACCTTATTTTAACTTATTTTAACAATGAACTCAACATTGCATTATATGAATCCAGCCATTTTGCTGCCAAATTTTTAATGTTTTGGGAGATGAATTGTACCTTTCCACTTTTTAGAATTCATGTACTCAACTTATTCATATTTTAATCAGGCTCAAAAACAAATGTGTGATGCCCCAATTCAGTTATTTTGCTCACAATGCTGTTATCACATCTCAGGATATCCCGGGAGTTGCAGATAGGATGGGAAGAAGCCTATAGGCTATGAGTTTCTATACCTGATAATTAATAAACACCTTCCCAAGTATTTATAGTCTGTTGGAGAAGTTATTTTATCATAACTGTAGCAGCTATAGATCATGGCAAGACCTACAAAGTGAGCATCCTTGCAACCCTTTATTGACAAAGATTTTCAAATTTGTCTTTCATTTAGCAACAGCATTTAGACATATATCTCTTCACAGTGCTTTACAGCCCACAGAGTGGTCCACAGAGTCAGCACATTACCCACAACAATCTGGCTCATCACTTTACTGGCCTCAAAAGAATGGAAGGCTGACTCAACCTTGAATCAGTGAGAATCAAACTGTCAAACTTCAGGCAGTTGGCAGTCAGCCTAATTAGCCTGCAGTAGTGCATTATAACCACTGCACCATCACAGGTCATTTATGGATAGATTCAACCACTGTAAAACTCACCTTATCAACACCCACAGATATTGAAAGGTAATAGCGGGAGGTTGATCTTCTTTCTATTGCTATACCATGCCTTTTTTGGTACAGTAATAACTCTGTCTGCAATAGTTAGCTCAAGGCAGAGCAAAAATATACCTAAAGCAATAAAAACAACAAAAATGGGCCACAGCTGACATTTGATAGTGTCAAGGGACCAACAATAGAATATAGGTACCAAAGAGAAGGATCTTTATCGAAAGTTATCAGAAAAAGGAGGGGGAAAGGGTGCTGAACGGTATAGTGATTAATTCTCTTCTGTGCCATTAATACCACATGAAGAACCCTCAAGGACACCAAGAATAATAGAAAAAACAATTAATTTGAGTTTATTCCCATTACATTCCCATAATTACATTCTGAAGATGAAATGTATTTATACAAGGGTCAAATGATTTTATCCGAGTTACAGTGGTCTCCTGGTTCTTTACCACTGAAACTATTTGTTTCATCTTGAGATTGAGGGGGTGGGTAGAAAGCAAAACTAACCATTTCAAAACACTAACAAAACATATTATTTAAAAAAAAGAGGAGTGGGGGAAAGAAATTACCTGCACACAAACAAAGGGCCTGCACATTTCAAAGGGCCCACAAGCAAAGTTTCATTTCTGAAGCCCTGAATTTCATTAGTATCCATTACATTCATAACAGAAGAAAAAGAAAGATAAAATACATCCTGATAAGAGAGAGAATGGAAAAAAAATGTGAAATGATATTAATTCAAAAGATCATACATTTCTTGCTCTGAGTATCAGACTATACTTCAAACTGTAAAAGGTAGAGATAAACTATTAAACTTTTTTAAAAAGTAAAATTTCAGCTGGAGGAATAGGACTTGCAAATGGAAGGCTTGATATAAATGAAAAAAAATTACTGAAGGAACTTTACCACCTCACCATGATGAACAGAAATGAATGAGTTTGGGTGAATTAATCTTATCTGTCATTAAGTCTTAGTAAAAGCTGAAAGATTTATCCTCGCAGTGCAGTTAGAGATAGAAAATAGCTCAGAACAACAGGGACCACCAATCCACTGCAAATAATACTGAAGACCTACCTGATTTCAGATTTGAAAAGGACTTACGTCTTTTCAAGGCAACCCATATAGGAGATTTAATAATGATAATCATTCAATAAATGCACAATAACCCGAATAAAACTCATTATTTCCTTACTGTCTGTCTGTCTGTCTGTCTGTCTGTCTGTCTGTCTGTCTGTCTGTCTGTCTGTCTATCTATCTATCTATCTATCTANTGTCTGTCTGTCTGTCTGTCTGTCTGTCTGTCTATCTATCTATCTATCTATCTATATATCTATCTATCTATCTATCTATCTTTCATCTATCTCTAATGTTATCTGTCTTTCTGCAACTCATATCTTATTGGTTAAACTTACACAAATAAATAAGATTCCATTTGTATTGTGCTTTGGATAGAACCTAAATTGTATAGACATGTTCAGATATATGAATATTTAAGACTAGGTCACACTGGCCGACGGTTGCAAAACATATGTAAAAAGGACACAGTGGACGAGCAAATTTTCCATCCATTGTTATCTGCTCTCAAAAGTGCCCCAAATTTGCATAAACAGAGCGGACAACAAAACAGAAAGGAACGAATGTGGGAGGATGTACGGATGATAAAGCGGATGTTAAGTAGA
This sequence comes from Laticauda laticaudata, assembly GCA_004320025.1. Lineage (NCBI taxonomy): Eukaryota > Metazoa > Chordata > Lepidosauria > Squamata > Elapidae > Laticauda > Laticauda laticaudata. Next base: position 5,627 of record BHFT01047779.1, on the reverse strand, counting down.
AGCCCTAAGCGATGGAAAAGCAGATGAAGCTGGATGACACAATTCGCAGTGGCTTCCAGGGAGAGAAAAGCAAGTGGACATGTTAGCAGAAGGAGTGGAGGATCGTAGGCAGATGCGTAGAGCAGATGGTAACGGATAACGCGATGCATCACGGATGCCCTATAGGATGCATAGCAATGCCTAGCGAAGCAAAGTGTTCCTGTGCATGCAGGGAGATTGAATGTGTAAGCTCCGTGGATATAAAAGTGATGGCAGCTCGCAAGCTGTCACCATTCAGAGGAAAGACCTGCTGCAAGAGACATCTTGAAGAAATACCATGGGGAAGAAGAGAAGCTTGCCTACTCCTGCAGCCCTGCCAAGAAGGACAGAACACCATCCCACCCCCTGGCGCTGACTTCTGAAGCTGCTGGTGCCTTCTGCTGCTTGGTTGCTGCTGCTGGTTGTTGCTGGTGTTGCTGGTGCTCTGGTGCTTCTCTCCTGCTGCTGGTGCTTCTGCTGTGCTGCTGGTACTCCTGGTGCTTCTCCTGCTGCCTGCTTCTCCTGCGCTGCCCTATGGTGGACCATCCCCAAGGCCTCAAAAGCCCTGCTGCTGAAGGCCCTGAGCCCCTGCCAGAGGGAGGAAAGAGCAAGGCAAGGAGAACGGGGGAGAGGAAACAGTACTCCATTTCAACGAAGACCATGAGGAGGAGTGCTAGAATGCTGAGGAGTGGGGTACGCTGTGAAGGAAGGGCCACAGGCTCGTATCGCGACACTAAGCAGAAGCAGCAGTGTGAAGAAAGAAGGCGGAGAGCCTGGGCTAACTTCAGATGTCCTCCTGGGTGGTGGAAGCATATGCACACCTGGTATGGCAAGCTGCACCGAAAGATAATCCGGGCAGGCTGCTGTCAAGCTCACTGAACCGGCGAGACCTAGTGTCATGGCCAGGTGCGCTTTCCTGGAGGGTGAGATCTGCCACCAAGGAGCAGCCCCTCTGTCAACCCTCTCCCTCAGAGAGCCACCTTCCTTCTTCAAGCAGGAGATAGCTACCTTGTCCAGAGGTGTCTTTGGAGGCGCCCTGAACAGAGACCCCCCTGACAGCCTGAACTCCCCATGGCACAGACGTGGAGGATCCCATGTCCTCAAGATGGACAAGAAGAAGCTGCCACCAGAGACCAACCCACCCCACCCCAGCATCCACCTCCATAGAAGCAGGCAGAGAGGCAGACCAGAGGACAGAGGTACACACTTCCTCTTGGAGATCAGGACACAATAAAAGCCAGCACAGATCTCCTCTCCCAGATGCTGTCCACTTGACATACCATCCTCCAACCACAAGCCTCTCATCTACTTACTGTAAGCCAGACCCTCAATGGACATGCCCAAGGCCCAGACCAGTGGTGAAGGAGAGATCACAGCTCTTCTGCACACCCTCCAGCCAGCTGAACCTGCCTCCACCCATTCCAGTCTGCTCCTCACCCCAGGTGATGTCACAGGCCTTCCACGGATTTCAGCAGCACTCGCCTACCAAGCCTACCGCTACCAGGACTTCCCACAGCAGAGGCAGCCCTTCCCAGTCCAGACCCAGGTTTCTCGGATGCCACAGACACCCAGATGCCTCAGCTGACCAGCTGCAGATAGCCCACTACACTCCTCCCTCCTCCACCCCACAGCCAAGCCCGCCTCAGAACATCTGTCATCAGTCTTGGGCTCACATCCCAGGTCCTTGAGGAAGTGCCTCTCAACCTCACGGAACTGAGTCAGCTCTCTGAGAGCTTCCTGCACCCACATCTCCTGTTGTACTCTCGGGCCAGGCACTCCAATAGTACCTCAGACCAGCACTCCAGCAAACGCCACCTTCACAGTCCCTGGCCTCTTTACATCTGAAACCATGGCATGCCTCAGAGTGACTGAGAAGAGTGCCAGAGATGAATTGTTTACCTGTTCACCTTATCTTTGGCTTAAAGACACTTTACTTGGTCATTTTGCTTTTTAATAAGTCATACAGTTTGTTATTATAATATAAGGGGGTATCTTTGCTTCACAACACTTGGTTCTTTACTTAATAAAGTGCTGGGAAAACTTTGAAAAAGGCTAAGCCTTTTGCATGCTTGTGGGATGGGTAAGGATAGCTGGGGGAATGGATAGCTGTGGAGGTAATGATAGCTGTGGATGGGTAGGATAGATGCCTGAAGCATCTATGTACATGAACTTGTAGTTCAGCAATCAACCATGGCAAAGAGGATATGCTGAAGAAGCCCTTGTAGTTGAAAATAATAATTGGACCCTGGGTTGGGTGGAGCTTTGCAGGCCACTTGCTTTCCTATCTATGGCTCCAACGGTGTGGGGAAAGTTCCACCTCTGATACCACTGCTCTGCAACTTTCCTCCACCTTCTTCAGTGGTGGGCACTGGAGGAGCTCCTCCATGTATTCTTCGATATGGCCTGCACACTTCTCTGACCAACAATGCTGATGGTGTTGTGTGGCACCCTCCAGGAATTACTGCATGTTTCTGTACGTGGTGCCAAGAGGCCAGGTGGCGCAGAGTCAGTGCCACCTTCAGTCGCAGGGTCCAGGCTGGGACGGAAGTTGGTGTTTGCCTTGGTCACCTGGGTTCTCAGAACTCACAACTTCGTCAAACATGACTGGTGGCATCCTCATGAAATGCTGGAATGCATCAATGTCTTCATTCCTCAGCTCCACCATCAGCTTGTCATACGAGTCCAAACTCCACTCTTCTCCCGATCCATCTTCGGACCCAGACAACTCTTGGATGTCTCCTTCTTCCCCTTGATAGGAAAGGTGAAAACAGTCTAAAGAGGCCTTGGTTTCTGGTGTTGAATGATGGAGGCTACCAAAAGGAGTGTGCGATGATCCATGGTGGACAACAATGGATGATGTGGAAGAGCAAGAGCAAGGCTGAAGAAGGTCTGCACACCAGGGCTGCTGGACTGAAAGTGAGATCCAGGTGAGTTCCTCCCCCTTTTTATAGAAATGTCGGTTTTCTGCTAGGGTGTCCTTCCACATACTCTAGGCATCCTCCAGACATCCTAATATCCGAGATACGTCCCATATACGAACGTTTTGTCCGTTTTAATGCTTTATATATGAGATGCATCCGCTTATATCCTTTCATGCCCATGCTGTGTGGACGTTCCGCGTACCTTTCGCTTCCTCCACTTTCCGTTTTCCGCTGCAGCGATTGTGAGTTGCGCAGATGGCCAGAGGATGCCGAGAGGATACATCAGACGTGTAACTGATGACAACGGACTTGGAATGTTTGTTAGCCATATGTGTTGCGGATGTAGATCATACGTGGTGGAAAGTTCATCCGCTCAAAAAAGTTTAGTGCAGCTCAAAACTTTTTGAGCGGATGAAATAGCAGTAGACGGATGTTTTACGGATAGAGCGTATGAAACACATACGCAGTGAGTATACAACGGATGCATCACATTTTCCAATGGATGGCAAGCTTTTATGTCCATTTTCCATCCTCTTTGCATCCATTGGTTCAGTGTGACATGGGCTTTACCTAAAGAGCTGCTAAACCTAAGAATAAATTTGATTAAAAAGTTGTTCTCAGTGTATAATCCCTACATATTTTTGCTGGGTTTCCCACTCTTCTTCACAATAAATGTTCTGCTTTGCTGAATAACTACAGTTTCTCCTAAATATCAAATTCATTAGAAAGTCCTCATCACAATACTGAACAGCAGATCCTAGGATATTCTAGAAAAGTACAATATCTATAAAATGATTCCATCTCTAATGTATAATGTACATAGTAAACTGATTCTGGTGAAGCTTGCAATGAACTATTTGATCTTTCAAATATATTGATAGCTGGAGAATTTCAGTTTTTTTTAAATTTCTGATCTGACTTTTTCCATATCAAACTTCCATCAAAATATAAAGTCGGAAATATGTTCAGAAATTAATTTTAGAGAATATACATTTAAGCTACATTTATTTATGAAACCATGTTGGTATGAATAACTGCTAAAATGCCTACTTTGTGTGGATTAAATCATTTATACTTGTACAAATCCATATTTCATCCTGTACTGGGGATTCTTCAAAATTAACTGCAGAAAAAATATTCTTACTGAAGAAATAGGAGTTGTCTAAAGAAGTCTTATCCTGTAAATAGATAAAACTACATAATTTTATGTCTTTTTTAATTTTAGGGATTGATTTTTTAATTTCCTTTCATGTGTTTTCTTTGATATTGATTGCATTCTGACTAGTTCAACAAAGAAGAACATGTTCTCAAACTGTTATCACAACTCAATCAAAATATATGATACCAAGTTTGCCTTTCCAATTATTTTAGTGTAAATATAATTTTCAATGCATATTAAATATGAAATAAAAATATATGACATTGATCAAAAGTCATATGCTTGGCAGCCTTGAAATTTTGCATTAACCCTGCTAGATTATCATTCTATCTTTAAAGATTAAATTAATGTTTCATACTGAAATACAACATCTGCTTGCAGTGTCTCAGTGTAAACATTATTAGTTTAAGACACTGAATGAATGACTGATCGAATACAAGAAAGAAAGAAAAGAATGTTTTGGTAAATTAATCCATGAGCAGGAACTTGGGAAAAGTTGAGTTTCTGGCAATAAAAGAATGTCATGGTGTTGATATGGTGTAACCGTTGACACAAATAAGAGTTACAACATTAAGAAGAAGAGTACGTGCTCAAATATGTGCAATTTTGAGAAAACAAATATATTGGGAATTGAATAATTACAAACATGATCGCAGAGAAGCCTCCAACAATAATTTTTAATTTTAAGGATTACATACAGAATAAGTTCTGATTCTATTATTCCAGATTTCTCTAGGCTTTGTGATAGAAGGACATTTTTTTTTTCATATGCACACATAAGCAGTACAGCCTTGAGCATTTTGGGCTTACATTGTCTTTGTTAAAAGTTTGGCTGCTAATTTCTAAACCACTTAAGCCCATGTCACACAGCACCAATGGATGGAAAGAGGATGTAAAATGGAGAGAAACACTTGCCATCCGTTGGTTAACACGATGCATCCATTCTGTATTCACTGCGTCTGTTTTTCATACTCTCTATCCGTCCAGCATCCGTGTACTGAGATTTCATCCGCTCAAAAAGTTTTGAGCTGCACAAAACATTTTGAGAAGAAAATGTATCAACGCGTCCATTCTACATCCACTACGCATACGGGGAACATCCGTTAGACATCCGTCGTCATCNATTAAAATGGAAAAAATGTTCATATAGGGGACATATCTCGGATATTTAGGATGTCTGCAGGATGTCTAGAGGATGCAGAAGGACACCGAGAGGAAAAACGATATTTCCTAAAAAAAGGAGGAGAAATCACCTGGATCTAACTTTCAGTCCAGCAGACCTGCTGTGCAGACCTCTTCAGCCTTCATCTTGCTCTGGGCATCTTGACATGGATTGGGAGAAGAGCAGAGTACGGACTGTATACCAAGCTGATGGTGGAGCTGAGGAACAAAGAACCCCGTGCATTCCAGAATTTCATGAGGATGCCGCCAGCCATGTATGACAAAGTTGTGAAGTGGCTGAGACCCAGGTTGACCAAGGCAAACACCAACTTCCAGCCCAGCCTGGACCCTGGACTGAAGGTGGCACT
>BHFT01047777.1:0-30271 GCA_004320025.1 Laticauda laticaudata | reverse complement strand
TGTAGAACTTGTGTCTTTTTATCAAGTTGGAGAGACCACCGGTGCACAATGTTGCTCGCGAGCATTCTGTTCAGCTCGGGCCAAGTAATCTGTTTGACGTCTCTTGGTTTGTCTAGCTGCCTTCGCCATTTTAAAGGAATAGCCGGACTGCAGTGTGTAAGGAAGACAGTGTGTAAGGACAGATGTGTAAGGAGGACAGTGTATAGGAATGCCCTCTTCCTTTGGTAATATCTCTTTGCAGCTCGTGCTTTCTAAAAACATAAGAAAGCGATCGATATACGACTCCCAATCCTCCTCATCAGGATTGAATGGTGCGGGTGGCACGTTGTTACCGGTCATCTCTCTTGCTTGGTTCAGATTGCCGCGTGCTTCGGTCTTGCTCTTCTGCGACAATCCCACCTTCATTGCCAGTGTTCCGTCTGGAAATAAGTTGCGCAAGATCGGGTTCCAATAACAAACTCTTTATTCAGTTCAGTAAAGCAATGGTAACGGAACAACAGCCCAAGCCATGGCAGCCCTTTATATAGCGGCTTGCTTGCGGCTTATGGCCAATGACACCACTTTAAGTGTTCCCACCATCCAGCGGGCCAAATTGGATTGGTTCTCTAATGGCCAATCCAAGAATGGCTTTTTTGGCCAATCAGAATAGGGAACTTGGAGCCTACCTTCATCCACTTTTATGGGTTTTATCTTAAAAAAACATGAGCTTCACTCAGATGTCCCTAAAATCAGCCTGCTATTTTGTACTTCTGTAAAAATTCTTTGTGAATCTTTGTTTGGGATTCCTTCCAGTTTAGTAACTCCTGTTCTAGATTAAAGTTGCTGAAAATTCTTAGGGTAGGACATGTTCCACTTATTCTGACCACCCTTTTGAACTTCCCTGTTGTAACAGGATGAGGCCCATTCTCTGGCAACACCTGGGCTATGTGCAACCTCTGAAAACTTTGAATGGTATCCATTTAGAAACCTTTAGAGATTCTTCTTCATTGGCAGGACACTAAACAAATCCTATTTAAAATGACAGGAGGGAAGAATTGCTATTGACATAACTGGAGACAAATCATGTTCTCTATGTTTGATTTTAACTCAATGTGAATGAAATCAAATCAAATGTAGTTTTTTTTTCAGTCCCATTGACCACTAAGTAATGGGAGACAGCTCCCAAAAGGAATAATACAGTTCTGTGCTGTATTAGAAGCAGTGCATTCTCAAAGAGAAGTGAAACCATTATTTCTTTCTTCTGGGCAATGGTGAGACCACCCCTGTGATACAATCTCCAACTAAGTTGGAGGGAGGTGTTAAGAGGGGGACAAGCTTAGAATCCTTGCACTGCAGAAAGTGGAGCCGATCTAACTTTCCCCAGAATACTTGAAGCCTTATCTGACTGTTCCCAAGGAAATGTTGTCAATTGACTAACAATAAAGCTTCTGCTTGACACTATTCATTCTGGTTGCTTGCATCAAACAATCCTGAAGACATGCCCTATAAGGTTAGGCACTGTTCAACCTGGAGAAAAGAAGGATTAGGGTAGACAAGTTAGCTTGTTTGGGTACATGCAGGAAAGGTACAGGGAAGGCAGTCAAGAACTATTTTCCATGGCTACCAAATAATAAGACCAGAAATAATGGATAGAATTTGTAGCTATTCAAATTTTGTTTAAATACAAACAACAACTTCCTAAATTCAACACAACAGTGCAATAGTCTATTTTTGGAGGCTGTGAAATCTCCTTTTCTGGAGATTTTTAAGATGTTAGATAGTCACCTATCATAAATGGCTTAATTGGTTTGCCTGTGCAAAGCAGCAGTTGGACTAGATGAGGTAAGTGTTCCCTTCTGATTTTACAATCTTACGATTGTGGAATTTGTTTGTGTGTTGGGGGGAGTCGTAAAATACTCAAAAGCCAAGCCCACAACCCACAGGCAAGCTTGATAGGCTCCTTGCTTGTCATGATGAAGCACACTTGGCTAATTTATATAAAAGAGGCATTTTTTGTACCATTTCGTGTACCAGAGTCGTGGTGCGCAGTGGTTAGAATGCAGTATTGTAGGCTAATTCTTCTGATTGCCAGTAGTTCAATCCTGACTGACTCAAAGCCTTCCATCCTTTCAAGGTTTGGTAAAATAAGGATCCAGATTGTTGGAGGCAAACCCTGTGAACCGCTTAGAGAGGGCTGTAAAAACACTATGAAGTGGTATATAAGTCTAAGTGCTTGTGCTATTTCTGGTTGGCTACATGCTGTATCCTCTTTGAGATCAAACTATTCTTTTGGGCGTTAAAACTTCTATAAAAATCCAGATAAAGTACAGTGCACATTAGTGTATGTATGACTTATAATTCTACATTAAAATTAATAAAACACAGTGATATTTCTTTGTAAAATAGTAAATAAATTAAGCATCCACACCTGCAAATAAGCCACTGTTCTCAAAATCTGCTGGGGGCTTTCTGTTCTATATTTCTGAAGCTTTTTCCTTTTCTACATTTAAAAAAAAATCAATCTAAATGGCTTGATAATCAAAAATACTCATCTGCATTTTTTCCTCCTTATCTGGGCAAGAAAAGAAGTTATAAATAAATTACGTAGGTAAAATATTATGGGCTGAGACCTGATAAGGGCAAATTTGTCAAGTTCAATTTTGTTCATTTTTCTGATTCTCCAACCTTAAATTAAGTTCATGTTATTTCAGTTTGCAAAGAATAAAATCTGTCTGAAAATCTATACTGTACAAGTGTGTGAAAAAAATCCTTAAGAGTATGTGCATATTTCTGGCAATTTTAGCAATTTCTCCATACGTTTCCCATAGGAGAAGGAATTTATAGATGAAATACACATTTTTGTATGATTTTTGTGGAGCTGCAGTATTACCAGATATCGAAAAACACAGATGTATATCTGTTTTGAAAGCTTTGTGGGCTAGGGAAATGGGAGATGAAATTAAATAATAAATAGTACACAAGGAGGAGGAAGAGGGTGGTTCAAGTTATTCTGATGAGATCCTGATAAAAGTTCTTGCTCCCCCTTTTTTCAGCTTTATATAGGTTTTGTAAGCTATACTTTAAACTAAAAAGATGTTGTGGAAAAACATTTCTTCTGTGAACATTTTTTTCACAACATTCTTTTTTAGTTAATGTATAGCTTACAAAACCCTAGGTCTATACACATTTGGAAAAAAAAGTCCCATGAAACAAAATAGGGCTATTTAAATATTTATACAGTTGAGCAGGACCAAACAAGATGACATTTGATTTGACCTATATTTGCACATTTAAACAAATGTTATATAAAGCTGAAAGGCAGGAAAGACAAGCTGAGCTAAGGAAAGTGCTTCTTCACACATAGCACAAACTCACTACCACAAAGGACAGTGATATGCAGGTAGTCCTTGACTTATGACCACAATTGATGCCAGAATTTCTGTTGCCAAGTGAGACATTTGCCCAAATGAGTTCTGTCCCATTTTACGATCTTACTTGTGCAGATGTTCAGTTAGTAACGTGGTTGTTAAGTGAATCTGGCTTCCCCATTGACTTTGCTTGTCAGAAGGCTGCAAAAGTATATCACATGATCTTGGGACCCTGCAATCATCATAAATAGGAGTCAGTTGCCAAATGTCTGAATTTTGATCATGAAACCGTGGGAATGCTATAATGTTCATAAATGTGAAAAATGGGCATAAGTCACTTTTTTCTTTGTAATTTTGAATGGTCACTAAATAAACAGTTGTAAGTTGAGGACTAGCTATATTCTACATGCAGGAGAACACAGATGTCCACATGAGAGTCAAGAAACTGGCTGCAACCAGGTGATAACAGACCCTGCCTCTTATGCTTACATAAAGTGGGTGGAGGTTTCATTACATGATCAAGATTGCATTTTGACTCCTATGGCGATCAGTCTTGATTTGTGATTGCCGAGAGGTAATTTCATACTCAAAGGATTAATTGGTAGACTGCTAATTCTAGTCCTGCCTTAGGCATTGAAACCAGCTGGGTGACTTTGGACAATCAGCAGGTAACTGTGAGTTCTAGTTCTACCTTAGCAGAGATAGGCTTCAAATTTTTTTAGTAATGGTTCTCTGCCCGCCTGCTGGATGGGCATGGCCATGGTGGGCGTGGCCTAGTCACCCTCCTGAACCACAGCGGCAGGGGGGATGTTTTTGCCCTTCCTAAGATCCGGAGGCTTTCCTCAAGCATCCAGGAAGGTGAAAACAGCCTCCCCAGGCTCTGGAAGCTCTCTTGAAGCTGGAAATGGGCCATGTTTTGCCTTCCCAAACTTCCAGGAGGCCCATTTTTTTACCCTCCCCGAGTCTCTGCATGCGCCCTGCACTTACCTCCATCCAAAACGGGGATGAAGACTCTTCCACATGAATACTCCTGGGAGAGGCGGGGAGGTGTGGGGCAGGCAGGCCCAGCCAGGAGTGGGATTTGGGGGTTCTCTGAACTGTGCAGAATCTTAGCTAGAGGGTCTTCTGAACCTCTGCGACCCCCCCAAAAGCCCACTCCTATACCTTAGGCGTGAAAGCTGCCGAGGTGATTTTGGACTGGTCTTTTTCTCTCAGCCCAACTCACCTCACAGGATTGTTGTTGCGGGGAAAACAGGAGGTTTTGTGTTTTTTGCTGCCTTGAATTATTTATAAAAATAATAAAAGTGGGATATAAATAAATAAGTGAAGCAAATAAATGTGAGAACAGAACTTAATGTGTGTCTGGATGGCTCCAGCAGAGCATTTCTTGTGAAAACACACACTCCTTCCATTTGTTATTGTTTGGCCTAGATGTCTTCTGCGGGAGATCAACTTTCCAGGCATGGAGCAATCAAGTGGAATCCTTATCCCTCCAAACAGGCCACAAATAACAGAGATGTCATTGACCTGTCACCTCACAGCAAGTCGATGTTTTGGAAAATAAACTCTTCATGTTTGTCAATTAGAAGTGAGCTTGCACTGACACAGGGTATGACAGGTTGAATGCTACATTTGCCACATCAGGTCCGCTGAGGCCTCCGAAGACAAGCACCCAATGTGAAAATGGAGTAGTTTTATGTACCAAGATGACCTTCTTCATCATGAAAGTCAAACATCACCATTACAGTCCAACACCGTTATCTCAGAATACTAATCGTTTTTACAGTTTTCAATCTATGCCTGTCTGCTGCATTTACCTCCCAGTTTCCTACCCGAATAGTAAGTACACATTCCACTGTACAGGTAGCCCTCGACTTATAACCACAATCGAGGCACACATTTATGTTGTTAAGTGAGTTTTGCCCCATTTATGACTTTTCTCGCCACACTTGTTAAGTGAAATCACTGTGCTCTTTAAAACAGTGACATAGCTGTTGAGTAAATCTGGCTTCCCCATTGACTTTGCTTGTCAGAAGGTCACAAAAGGGGATGCTGAGACACTGCAACAAGTCATAAATATGAACCAGTTGCCAAGTATCTGAATTTTGATCATGTGATATGGGGATGCTACAAAGGTTGCATGTGAAAAATGATCATAAGTCACATTTTTTCAGTGCCGTTGTAACTTTGAATGGTCACTAAACAAACTGTTGTAAGTAAAGGACTATCTGTATCTTTATGTATCCCCTAAATTCACGAGGGATATTGAAGTGTACTCATTAGCTACTTTCCTGCAGAATTTGTATTCCCATCCCTACCTGTGTTTGTGATCCTGGAGGAGAATAGATGGCAGAACCTAGGAGTGGAATGAAAAGGGGGATCAGCCCAGATTCCCTATCTAGGCACAAGAAAACTAAGCCCAATCCCCATTGACCCTTATCTAACCGTTGGTCGAGTTGTATGCAGACTTTAGCAACAAATCAATTTAATTGAACCTTCATGTGTGAACCTGGTCTGTTGCACTTGACAAAGGCATCATTTTGAGATCATGGTAGGAGCCCAGGTGGAGGTACATTTTTTATCAATACTACGCTGAGGCAAAAATAGAAAATAATAATAATCCACTAGCTTTTGAAATTCTCCCTCAGTCATTGTCCTCACCCTTCCCTTTCTCCCAGAAATGAAAAGAAACTAGAATGCCACAACTAACCTCCTCCTCCTCACCTTTCAAAATATAGAGAAATATAAGCATCCACCTGAAACACACACAGCTGCTCTGCTGCAGCTGTTTCTGTAGCTGAAAGGATCATTGCTCCTTTCTTTGTTTGAAAATAGTGCTTTGTTTAAAATGAGAGGCATATCTAAGATATAGACAGTCTTTGTAAACAGTTCCCATGCTTACATAGGAATGTAGCTCTGGCTTTGAGAAGGAAATGGACGGTCAGCTCTGCCAAAGAAGAAAGCATGAGAAAAAGACTCAGGACTGACTCACCTTGAGGCTTTTGTCCTTATAAACAGACAGTGAAGGATTAGGACAGGCTTCCAAGATTGTCCTAATACACCCTATTTACAACAAGAATTGCCAACTGTGGCCACTTCAGGTGTATGCACTTCAACTCTCAAAATTCTCAACAATGGTCATGCTGGCTGTGGAATTATGGGATTTGAAGTCCACAATCCTGGAAGTTGCTGTGGTCAGGAAACACTGCCATAGAAGAAAGTACCTTTTTCTGGAATCCCTCTAATGTCTATGTCATGGTTTCTTAACCTGTAGAACTTTAAGGTGTGTGGACTTCAACTCCCAGAATTCCCCAGCCAGTATTCTGGGAGTTGAAGTCCACACATCTTAAACACACCCAGCATGTTGGTTGGGAAATTCTGGGAGTTGAAGTCCACATCCCTTAATGTTCTCAAGGTTGGGAAGCACTGATCTAACTCACCCCACTGACAATCTAACTCATCCCACTGACAATCCCATAATGCTCCTGGCCTATTTTTTAAAGCCAACTTCAGAAACCCCAGTCTAGAGTGCAGTGAGTTGGCAGTTAGATCAAACTAATGCTCAGCTCAAACTAGGGCCAATGTGGGAACTGATTAATGATACTGTTTCTTGTCCTCCCATCTGTTCAGGGAAGTCAAGCATTGTTGGAAACCATGGCTTGGGCGCAGGGGTGGGCTTCAAAAATTTTAGGAAAGGGTTTTCTTGCTGGGAGAGCATGGCCATGGTGGGCATGGTCCAGAGGTGGTATTCAGCAGGTTCTGACCAGTTCTGGAGAACCGGTAGTGGAAATTTTGAGTAGTTCGGAGAATGCGCAAATCCCACCTCTGACTGGAGATTTCACAGTATCCTTCACCTGCCACTCCCACCAAGCCATGCTCATAGAACCAGTTGTAAAAAAAATTGAATCCCACCTCTAGCATGGCCTAATTGGCCTCCTGCACCATGGTGGGGTTTTTTTTTTGCCCTCCCCGGGCTCTGGAGGCTTTCCTTGAGCCTCTGGGAGGGCGAAAATAGCTTACCAGGCTCCAGAGGCTCTCTGGAAGTCAGAAATGGGCCAGTTTTTTGCCCTCCCCAAGCCTCCATGCATGACCTGCACTTACCTGAATCCAAAATGGGCAGTGTGGGGACTCCTGGGAGGGGAGGGGTGGGTGAGGCCAGCCAGGAGTGGGATTTGAGGGTTCTCTGAACTGTGTAGAAACTTAGCTAGGGTTCTCCCAAATCCTTGCAAACCCCCAGCAGCCCACCCCTGCTTGGGTGGGTCTTTCTGTTCTCCTCAGTCATGAGTTAGTCCCCTCCCTAATTTCAAGCATTCTTCTGATTTGATAATGCACAATCCCCATATTTCATCTCTTCTTTCATTTGTTTTAATCATATCAATGCTGGCCTAAAGGACTAAACCTGTGTAGACCAATTCACTGTTCCTTTGAAGGAGTGATTAATAAATATATTGTTGGACTGTGTCCCCTGGTTACACCTCCCTTAGCAGCTGTTTGTTTGGAAACTTGATGCAATGTTGCTGCCTGAAAGTTTTTGTTTATAAGCTGCTGATCCAAGTGAATAACAGAATAGCAGAATAATAAAGAGTTGGAAGGGATCTTGGAGATCTTCTAGTCCAGGGTTGTCAAACTGGATTTCTTCAAGGACTGGATCAGCATTGTAGTTCTTCTCCATGGGCCAGCTGGGAGATGGCATAGGTGACTCCTGCAGCACCCTGCCAGACAAAATGGAGCACAGGGGGTTGCACACACCTCCTGTGCCCCATTTTCGCTAGCAGAAGGTTATTTCCAGGCCCAGCCCTATGGGCCAGATTTAAGCATCCCACAGGCAGGATGTGGCACACAGGCCTATAGTTTGACACCCCTGTTCTAGTTCAACCCCCTGCTGAAGGAGGAGACCCTGTACCATTCCAGAAAATCTGTTCTTGAAAACCTCCAGTGATGGAGCACCTACAACCTCTGAAGAGAAGCCGCTCAACCAACCCATTGCTCTAGCAATGTAAACAGTGGAAAATGTTGCTCAGCTTGGCAGGAGGCTGGAGAGGAAAGGGAAAAACCTATTGCCTCTACTCTGGAGTAGAGTTTGCTTATTCTGTTTTGTCATTTTTAACTCTGCGAGGTGCCCAGTGTGTCATGTGTCAGATAGGCAGCTATATAAATTGAATGAAGGAATGAAGAAACAAATAAAAAGATTGACTGCAAGCATGTTTTTTTTTTTTCACAAAGGCTGGGAAATCGCTGTCAAGCCACCCTTGGATCAAACTGATAGATTTATTTCTTTAGCCTGCATTTTACAATTTTTAAACCTCACAGTGAGTGCCCTTCAGTTTTTGCAGATTTTATTTCCCAGTGCCCATTCTACTGCAATTGTTCTCATTCCTTCATCTTGATTTTTAAAGAAAAGTATTTTTTAATTGCCATGTAGAGACATTAGGAAAAAAATTAACAAAGTTTCATTGAATGATACATTGCTTCTAAGAAGTTGCAGCATTAATTCTTCTTTCTATGGACCAAGAATGGAATATAGGAACAAGGAACAATCATTTTTGGTCTTAGTTTTGGTCATTGTAGCTTCAGGGCAAGTACAATAGGAGAGGAAGAAAAAGTGATGGTTTGTGTTAGTGTCAAAGGACAGAACATATGAAATGTCTCTCTGTGTGGCAAACATCTGGGAACATCAAATAAAAGAACAACTACAGAAGGGAAAATAAAAGGCAGGTACTGGTAGATCATGCCGGCTGCCAACGGTTCAATTCTTACTGGTTCAAGGCTGATTCAGCCTTCCACCCTTCTGAGATTGGTCAAATGAGGACCCAGATTTTTGGAGGCAATATGCTGACTCTGTAAACCATTTAGAGAGGGCTGTAAAACACTGTGAAGCAGTATATAAGTGTAAGTGCTATAATATTTGACCTGCGATCTTTGACTTACAATCATTTGTTTAGCCACCACTCAGCGTTACAACAGCACTGAAAAAAAGTTACATGACCAATTCTTGCACTTATAAATGTTGTAGAATCTCCATGGTCACATGACCAAAATTCAGGTGCTTGGCAACCAACATGTATTCACAACAGTTGCAAAATCCTGTGTTCATGTGATCATCATTTGTGATCTTCTCAGCCAACTTCCAATAAGCAATCAATTGATTAAATAACTGCAGTGATTCGCTTAAGAACTATGGGGAAAAAAAAGTTAAAAAATCAGGCACAATTCACCTAACAACTGCTTTCCTTATTAACAGAAATTCTGTTCCCAATTGCACTCCTGAGTTGAGGACTACCTGTAACCTATTACAGCACTTTTATAATAATTAAATTAGCTTGATACCCATGTTTCACTACGAAACTATGTGATTGGGCTTAGTTTTTGGGGAGGAAATAAGGGAAAAAAAATTGTGCCTCTGCCTACCAGCATCCATTGATATTCATCTGGCTAGCATTCTGTCAGTGTGTGGGAGAGTTGAGGGGTGTTTGGAAACTGAAGCAGGATTTGCTTTGTGAGTAAGGAGACAACAAGGAGCCTGGGCATGGCTTAGCTCAACTGTTCTGTACTGAAGCTGGTTGCTGCTGTGAAACTAAAATGGAAACTCCTCTCTCTGCTTGTGTTTTGCACTTTGAATAGATTTCTTTTCAGGTGGGGAGGGGGAGTAGAACTCCTTAGCATCAGAGCATGTTAATAATAATATAGGAAATACTAATGCTCTGATGGTCATTTTGAAAAATCCTTTTTTAGTGAGAACCTAGAAGCCAAGAGGAACATACGCGCCAAATTTCAAGTTTGTAGACTTTATGGTTTTGGAGATTTTGTGATGATGCGGGAGTAGTACTTCACTTTTATATATATAGATTCAGTCAGTAGTGGGATTCAAATTTTTTTAGTACCGGTTCTGTGGGTATGGCTTGAATACCACCTCTGGATTCAGTGCCATACAGACATGGAATGAAACAACAATGGATGCAATAATAGATGACAACTATTTATAATATCTTTGTATAAAATAAAATAAAGAGCCTTTATAGAAACTATTATATCCATGGGATATAATCACATTGTCATCTAAGGAGACCGACTGGAATTGCCTGGAAGTTGCCAGGAGACCATAAAAAAGAAGATCTCAGATGCTTTTTATAAACTTTAAGTAATCTGACTCTAAGTGCAGTTCTACTGGGAGTCAATTCTAAACAGTCAGTAAGAAAAAGCTTTTAACTTTGGAATGGCTATTTCTAGTAGTGGTAAAAGCAGATGACTTGGATCCAATAATGGGGTCAAGTACACAAGGACACAAACCAACCACTTGTCGGTCCTGCAGATAATTGAGTTGTTGCCCATGTGGACGGCACAATTGTGCCATGAATTTTATTTGTTTTGATGGTTTATGGCACATATAATCTACCCCATTCTCAAAGGATTCTGAACTGCATTCACTACCAACAAAAAGAAAGCATAGTGGAGAAAGAGGAAGCTCAAGGTTGAATTGTTACTTTCTTGATGTTCTTTTTTTTATTGCCAGGTAAGGTAATATAAGGGATGCAGTGGCTCAGTGGCTAAGATGCTGAGCTTGTTGATCAGCAGTTCAGTAGTTCAAATCCCTAGTGCCGCGTAACGGAATGAGCTCCCATTACTTGTCCCAGCTTCTGCCGACCCAGCAGTTTGAAAGCATGTAAAAATGAAAGTAGAAAAATAGGAACCACTTTGGTGGGAAGGGAGCGTTCCGTGAGCCTTTGGCATTTAGTTATGCTGGCCACATGAACATGGAGACATCTTTGGACAGCGCTGCCTCTTCGACTTTGTAACAGAGATGAGCACTGCCCCCTAGAGCTGGAAATGACTGCACATATGAGCAAGGGGAACCTTTACCTTTTACCGAAGGCAACATCATCGGAATAACAGAATAACTGAATTAGAAAGAACTTTGGAGATCTTCTAGTCCAGAGGATGAGATGCTCATGCAGGAAACCCTATAAGTGTGATAGTTCCCCATACATATGTAGACTGAATTCACTACCAAACTTATGAGAACTTCCCTCCTAGTCGAAATGAACTGCTTAAAATGCCTTGATAAGAAAATATTCACAGCAAGTCGAAATGATCCTGAGTGGCAACAGGGACAAGAATGATGTTGGGAAAGAAGGAAGGCAAAAGGAGAAGGGGATGGCAGAGGATGAGATGCTCAAGCAGAAACCCTATAAGTGTGGTAGTCCCCCATACATACGGACAAGGCTCAATCAGGAACTTGTAGAGTAGTAAATCAAATTGTCTCAAAGTGTCCAAGATAGGCATGCCTCCAAGTCTCCAAGATAGGCATCCCTAGTAGGAAGGGATACATAAGTCAAAGCTATGGTTTTCCTAGGAGTAATGTATGGCTATGAGAGTTGGTGGACCATAAGAAAGAATAAGGAGCACTGAAGAATTGATACTTTTGAATTGTGGTGTTGGAGAAGACTCTTGAGAGTCCCTTGGATTGCAAGGCGACCAAACCAGTCAACCTTGAAGGAAATCAGCCCATTGTCCTTTGAAAGAACAGCTGAAGGTCAAATACTTTGGCCACCTAATAAGAAGAGGGGACTCATCAGAAAAGACCTGGATGTTGGGAAAGAGGGAGTGCAAAAGGAGAAGAAGGCTGCAAAAGGTGAGATGGTTAGATAATATCATTGATGCATTGAACATGAATTTAGGCAAACTCTGAGAGACAATGGAGAACAAGGGCACCTGGTGCATTATAGGATGAGCCTCGGTGGCTCAGTGGTTAGAGTGCAGTACTGCAAGCTACTCTCACTGCAATTTGGCAGATCGAATCCCACCAGGTTCAAGGTTGACTTAGCCTTCCATCCTTCCGAAGTGAGTATAATGAGGACCCAAATTGTTGAAGGTAATATGCTAACTCTGTAAACTGCTTTGAGAGGGCGGGAAAGCACTATAAAGTGGTATATAAGTCTAAGTGCTATTGCTATTATGGTCCATGGGCTTGCAAGAAGTTGGAAATGACTGAGTGACTGAACAACAACAGAGATGGGTTATCCAAAATATTACAGAGTCACACTGTAACTCACACTGTGTCTGCTTTTTTTGTTTTTGTCTCACCTTTACCTTGCAATATAGTTGGCCAAAGGTATATAAGCCTTGGTTCTGCTTTTGCACAGACTGCTCAAAAGGATCAAAATGTATATAAAATAATGAAGTTGTTTCTTGTTCTGCCCTTAGGTGCTTTGGAGAATAGCTTGACTGCCTCTTCTTTGTGGCAGCCCCTGAGATATTGGAACACTGCTGATATGATAGCCCCTAAGATATTGGAACTATCATGTCATCCCTATTCCTTCTTTTCATTAAACTAGGCATTCCCAATCTCAGCAAAATTTTTCCTGTACTGCTTGTAGGCATGCAAATAAAATTATGTTGTGTCTACAAAATGATTTGGTTGCTTTAGGTGAGCTGGGTTTTGGCCACGACAGAAGAGATCTGCCTTAATCCAGGGAATCCAAAAATTAAAAAGAATTTAGTTGCCACTTTGAAACTGACCATTTAAAAAAAAAAAATAAGGCATAGTTTTTATGCTTTAAAAAAAAAGTTGGTTAGTTGTAAAAGGTGCAACTAGACCCCTTCTGACCTCTATCATGGATGGCATTAGACCTTTTGCCTGCACATTTGGTTAGCCACGTTTGGAGTGGCCTCTACATTGAGATTAATTATGGCCTGTGAATATGATACCACTTAAAATTGTTGGTTATGAAGCTGGCTCATTTCAACAAAAGGGTCCGGGTGCAATCCTAATTTGAGGTTAATTAAAAAGGGAGCATGCTTCCAATCTCTTTTCGGAAAGAAGGCAGTAAACTCCCACGGTATATTAACAATGGTGATAATTATGCTGAAGGTAATTATGATGTCACACTTATATCCTGCCTTTCCTATTGGAGTTTAGAGGAAGCTACAAAAGTTGTTTCCTCTATTTTTATCCTCATTGCAACCAACACATGAATTAGATGGGGCTGAGAGGTTGGGACTGGGTTCACACAACTCCTGGGTTTTTGCTTAACCTTGGTTGCTTTTTGGATACTTTAGTGTATTGCATAAATCCAGTCCAGTTGATTTGATTAATTTGTTGTCCTGGGGCAGAAAATGAATCAATGTAGCCACATTAAATACCTTGCATGAATGCAGCCAATGACTGATCCAAAGTTGTGGTAAGAGAAGAAGGGGTGGCAGATCCTATGGTGGAGTCAAAGGAGGAATAAGTGTTTGGCTAATTCAACTGTACATCTTCAGTTTGTTTTTCACAATGGGAGCGGAAGTCATATGGGTTTACATTGCAAGCACTTTATTGCTTATTCATTTAGACATCTCCGCCAGATGTTTCATTTTAATTCAACGTGCTTTGTGGTACCCAGGATATAAGGAAATCAGAAGCAAAAATCAACACTTTTACATTTGGTCTCCTGATACTTTGGTCTTCTCATCCTACCTTTCCATTTGTTTTCTCCCAAATACATGCTCTTGTGATCATTTACACTCTATAGTTAGAAGTGTATCATTACTGACATAGTCAAGCAATTTGAAAATTTTGCTTTCAGGAGCTTTTAAGGAATGTTTTTCTATCTAGCCCTTTATTTTTTTATGCTGCTGCAACTTTCTGATTTCCCAGTGAAGTCAGTAATTTTGGGTCAAAAACATTTCCCTCTCAGAATTTACAGTTTACATCTTTCTTTGGCTACTTGATAGAAAACATCATTTGCCACTGAGGTTTGGATTCATAACCCCACCTGCGTCATTATTAAAATATAGTTTTCTATGAAACTTTTAATTCTGCAACCCAATAAGACAGACACAGACTTCAGAGGATAATTAGGACTGCAGAAAAACACAACTGCTACCAACCAAATTTCCATTTTGGACCTATATACTTTTCAAATCAAAAAGAGGGCTGTGAAAATATTTGCAGACCCATCACATCCTGGACATAAATTGTTTCAACTTCTACCCTCAAAACAATGCTATATAGCACTGCAGACCAGAACAACTAGACACAAGGACAATTTTTCCCCAAACGCCATCACTCTGCTAAACAAATAATTCTGACAACACTATCAAACTATTTATTCAGTCTGCATTACTATTACTATTAATCCTTCCATTCTTCCTTTCATCCATCTCTTCCCACTTGTGGCTGTATGACTGTAACTTTGTTGCTTCTATCCTTATGATTTATATTGACTGTTTCCTAGTATGATTTGATTGCTTATTTGTACCCTATGACTATCATTAAGTGTTGTATCTTATGATTCTTGATGAATGTATCTTTTTTTATATATAAACTGAGAGCATATGCACCAAAGACAAATTCCTTGTGTGTCTAATCACACTTGGCCAATAAAGAATTCATTCATTCAAATGAGTCATTGTCAATGGTGCTTCCTTCTCATAGGTTGCAATGGTGAGCTTGTTGCTGTTCTTATCTGGCGTACCTTAAATCTGACGCCTGTAACATGCCAATCCAAAAATAACCTAGATATGTGAATGAATCCCTTCCATAAATTTAGGATTTGAATTGTCTGTATGTCTCTCTTTTAATATTTTCAGTATAAAATCAAGGATTCCTTTACCAATTCAGACAAATGACTGTCCAGTCTCTTTTTAAACACCTCCAGTGATGAAGCAAGTTGTTTCTGAAGCTTGCTTCTGAAGGCAAGCTGTTTCTCCTTGGTTTTAGAAATGCTTCTCTCTGTGATTAGTTTCCCTCCATTGCTTCTTTTCTTGCCTTCTGATGCTTTGGAAAACAGAATCAGAATTGAGCTGGAAGGGACCTTGGACGTCTTCTAGTCCAACCCCCTGCTCAAGCAAGAGACTTTATATCATTTTAGACAAGTGGCCCTCCAGTCTCTTCTTAAAACCTCCAGCGATGAAGCACCTACAGCTTCTGAAGGCAAGCTGTTCCACAGGTTAATTGTCCTGACTGTCAGGAAGTTTCTCCTTAATTCCAGGTTGCTTCCCTCCTTGGTTAGTTTCCACCCATTATTTCTTGTTCTGCTTTCAGATGGTCTGTGCACCAGCCACAGCATGCCAGAAACTTGTTCATGCAAACAAGTAAATCCCCATTGATAGGATGCAGGCAGCATGTGAAACCACGCCCCCTCTGATCCATGGAAAAATTTCTTTCCATGGATCTGGTACCTGGTGCCTCAAAGCTTGGGAGCTGCTGTTCTAGCATCTTTCCAGAAATATGGTTGGTGTCCTCTTTTCTCGGATTCTGAAAAGCTCTTAAAGACAGGATATGTTTGGTTGTGTATGTGTGCCCTGTTGTGTTTTGTTTTAATCATTGCTTTTAGCCTGGGTGGCTATGATTTGTTTTCTGAGTGTCTTTAATTGTTTTAATTTAGTATTATATTTTGTGAGTTGCATAGAGTCCCTTGGAATAGGCAGCTGTAATACATTTAACAGGTGGAATTAATAAATCAATACATTATTTGCCTTTAGTGCTCATGTACACACTATTCAAGGTAAACAAACCTCTTTAAACATGGTGGGCTGGCCTAGTCGGCCTCATGCACCACAGTGGGTAGCAGGTATTTTTGCTCTCCCCAGGCTCTGGAGGCTTTTCTCGAGCCTCTGGGAGGGCAAAAACAGCTCCCCAGGCTCTGGAGGCTCTCTGGAAGCCAGAAACAGGCCCATTTCCAGCCTTCCCGAATTTCCGGGAGGCCCATTTCTCACCCTCCCGGAGCCTCTGTGCATACCCTGTACTTACCTACATCCAAAGCAGGCTGCATGAGGACTCCTGGGAAGGGCGGGGCGGGGGTGGGTGGAGCTAGCCAGGAGTGGGATTTGGGGGTTCTCCGAACTGCACAGAGTTTTAGCTAGGGGCTCCCCTGTGAACCCCCAGCAGCCCACCCTTGCTAGTGACGAGATTGGGTGTCCCGGCAATGACAGATTTAGATAAGGCATCAATGTGGTACAGAGCCAATGTCAAAAGAGCCAATGCAATTTTGGACCACACCAACAGAGGTATTGAATTAAAAGAGATTGTTTGGTTCTATGATGATCACAATTGGAGTACTGCACAGGTAATCCTAATAATCACAGTTGAGCCCAACATTTGCGCTGCTAAGTGAGAAATTTCTTAAGTAAATTCTGCCTCATTTTACAACTGTTCTCAGCACATTTGTTAAGCGAAACACTGAAGTTCTCAAATTAGAAACATGGTTGTGAGGTAAATCTGGTTATCCCATTGACTTTGCTCTTCAGAAGGTCGCAAAAGAAGATCACATGACTCCAGGACACTGCAATGGTCATAAATGTGAGTCAGTTGTCAACCATTTGAATGTCAAGCATGTGACCATGGAGATCCCACAACGGTCACAAGCATGAAAAATGGTCATTGGTCACTTTTTTCAGTGCTGTTGTAGCTTTGAAAGGTCACTCAGTGAACTGTTGTTAGTTGTGGACTATTTGTACCCGGTTTTGGTTGTCAGAGTACAAGAAGGATGTGGAAGAAAGAGTACAGGAAGAGCAACAGAGACAGTGAGGCGTGTGGAGGCTAAATCTTATGAAGAATGGTTATAATCCAGTGTACATTTCACCTAGGAAAAGAATAAGGGACAAAAGAGAATGTGGATTTATACCCCATAGTGTTTGGGGGTAGGAGAAGATCTACAGATTGGAAGGTTCATCTATACTATAATTATAGTATCTATAAACTATATCATTACAGATCTATAGATACTATAATTGTAGAGATCCAATTTCCTGGCCTTAGGAGCTATTAAGTAATGGCTATTAAGTAAATCTGCCTCCTGAATTATTTTATTTGTCAATCGCTTACAAGATAATAGGATAAACAAGATAAACATGAGTAAGAATACAGGAAATAAGTACGAATAAATGGGGACAATAGGACAGAGATGGGAGGCATGATGGTGCACTTATGTATGCCCCTTACAGACCTCTTAGGAATGGGGTGAGGACAATAGTGAATGGGTGAGGTCAATAGAGGATAATTTGAGGTTAAAAGAGTGGGGTTAGAGGATGCAACAACAGAGTCAGGTAGTGCATTCCAGGCATTGACCACTCCGTTGCTGAAGTCGTATTTTCTGCAATCAAGTTTGGAATGGTTAATATTAAGTTTGTATCTGTTGTGTGCTCTTGTATTGTTGTGGTTGAAGCTGAAGTAGTCATTGACTTGTAGGACATTCTAGCAGATAATTTGGTGTACTATGCTTAAGTCCAACCGTAGGTGGCATAGTTCAAAATTGTCCAAGCCTAAAATTTCAAGCCTGGTAATGTAGGGTATCCTGTTGTGAGCAGAGGAGTGTCATACTCTTCTTGTTGTGGGTGCTCCATCACTAGAAATGGTTAAAGAAAGATTAGACGTCCATTGGTTTTGGAAGATTTGAGGATTCCTGTCATGGACAGGGGATAGACTAGGAGATCTTCAAGGTTCCTTCCAATCCTATGATACTATGATAAATAGACATAGATTTGATATCTGAACAGGTAACGATCAAAACTAGCAATAGAAGAATAGTCATTCATGAAGAGAAGCTAACCAGGCAAAGCCTTCAGGATGAAGCATTCTCAAAAGTTCAGTGCTAGAAATGTTAGTGTTGTTATGTTTGACATGGCAGTGGGACTCAAAACTTAAGGCCCTGTCACACTGGCCGACGGATGCAAAACGTTTGTAAAAAGGACACAGCAGACGAGCAAAATGTTCCCTGTTTGTTATCCCACTCTCAAAGTGCCCCGAATTTGCATAACCAGAGCGGACAACAACGGAAAGGAATGGACGGGAGGGAGGATGGAGGGCGGATGGAAAGCAGATGCTCCATGGAAGCCTAGCGGATGGAAGCAGATGGGAGCAGATGGCACATCCGCAAGGCTTCCGGGGGAGCACAGCAAAGCGGATGCGGAATGGAAGAGGCGGATGCAGAGCAGATGCAGAGCGGATGAAGTGGATGTAGAGCGGAAGCCTAGCGGAAGCCTAGCAGATGCCTAGCGTTCAGTGCGCATGTGGGGAGGATGCATTGCGTCAGCCCCGCAGATATAAAGGGAAGCAGCTCGCAAGCAGGTCACCATTCAGAGGAAAGACCTGCTTCCAGACACACAGCTTCCAGCCAGCCAGCCAGCCAGCACCCACAACCCTGGGGAAGAAATGGAAGCCTCTGCCATCTGCTGCCAGCCCTGGCAAGAGGGACAGGGCCCCCTCCCACCCCCTGGCCTGACTCTGCTTCTGCTGGGGCTTCTGCTGCCCGGGCTCGATCTTCTGGTGCTGGGCTCTCTGCTGATGCTGCTTCTGGTGGTGGTGCTTCTGCTGGGGCTTACTCTGCTTGACTGCTGCTTCTGGTGGTGGTGCTTCTCTGGTGCTTACTCTGCTGGTACTGCTCCTGGTGCTGGTCCTTCTGCTGGTGCTTACTCTGCTGGCACTGCTCCTGTGTCTGGTGCTCTCTGCTGGTGCTTACTCCTGCTGGTGCCTGCTCCTGGCTGCTGGTGCTTCTCTGCTGGTGCTTACTCTGCTGGCACTGCTCCTGGTCTGCTGTCCTGCTGGTGCTCCTGGTCCTGCTGGTGCTCCTAGTCCTGTTGGTGCTCCTGGTCCTGCTCCTGCTGGTGCTCCTGGTGCTGCTGGTGCTGCTGCTGGTCCTGCTTTTGCTGCTACTGTTGTTGCTGCTGCTGGTGGTGGTGGTGGTGTGGAGGAGCAGCCCCTACAACCTTGAAGCCCCTCTGATGAGGGCCCATATGGCCCTGCCAAAGGGAGGAGAGGCAGACGCGTGAATGGGAGAGGAGGCAAATACAAATCAAAGAGGAACACGAGGAGATTGCTGGAGTGGCTGAGGGAGAATGATATCTTTGGCGGAAGGGACACAGGCTCTATCAAGACACCAAGAGAAGCAGGCTGCTTGGAGAGAGAAGGCGGAGAGCCTGGGCTACACTTCGGAGGTCCTCCTCGGCTGGTGGAAGCACATGCACACCTGGTACAGGAAGCTGCACCTCAAGAAGTCTGGCCAGGTCGCGCTCAAGCTGACGGACAGAGAGACCTACGTGATGGCCAAGTGCAGCTTCTTGGAGGGTGAGATCCACCGCCGAGGAGCAGCCCCTCTCACAACCCTCTCTCGCAGGCAGCCTGCTGAGAGGCCAGTTCTTCTGGCAAGAGTCAGTCTGTGTCCAGGCAGGTATCTGTGGAGCGTGCCACGACGGAGATCCCCTGACAGCTGTACTACCCCTGGCGGAGCGCGTGGAGGACACCTGACCCAGTGGGAGAAAGGAGACGGCTCTTCCACCATAGCCCAACCCGCATCCACCCCAGCTCCACCTCCACAGAAAGGCAGAGAGGCAGACCGGAGGGGCAGAGCCACACTGTCCTGCTGGAGATAAGAGACACCATCAGGAGCAGTGTAGATCACCTCTCTCAGGTGGTAACACACTGACACCCCATCTTCCAACCACAAGCCCTTCCTCACCTATGTCAACCAGACCCACATGAACATGTCGGAACCCCGGTACCAGGTGGTGAAGGACAGGATCACCGATCTTCTTCACAACCCTCCAGACCAAGATGAACCTGCTCCCACCCAGTCCAGGCCTACTCTCCACCCCAGGTGATGTCACTGCCCTTTCAAGGCTTTCCACAGGCCCTCCCCTACCAAGGCTACGGTTACCAGGAGGTCCAGCAGCACAGGCACCCCTTCCCAGTCCAGGCACAGGTACATCGGATGCCACCGGTGCCACTGATGCCACCCATGCCACCAACACCAGCCACGCCACAGATGCCAGCCACGCCACAGATGCCACTGACGCCAGTCCTCATCCAGCTGCAGACCAGACAGCCCCACTACACTGCTCCTTCCTCACCACGCCCACAGCCAAGCCCGGCCTCACAGTCACATCTGTCATCGTATTGGGGTGACACCCATGTCATGGAGGAAGGGGCTCTCAACATCACGGGGCTGAGCCAGCTTCTGAGAGCTTCCTCACAACAAATCCCCTGTTGTCCTCTTGGGGCCAGGCACCCCAGTGGTGACTCAGACCAGCACTCCAGCAGCAGCCACCTCCACAGCACCTGGACCCTTCACCCCTGAGACTGGGCACGCCTCAGAGTGACCAAAAGAGTGCCAGAGACTGGGTGGCTCTCTCTTGACTTTATTTTTGCTTTGGACACTTGACTTGGGTCATTTTTCTTTTATAGTTTGTTATCAATAAAGATATCTTTGCTTCAAACACTTGCCTTCATTTATTATTATGATTTAAGCCTTTGCATGCTTGTGGGATGGGTAAGGATAGCAGTGGGATGGGCAGGGATATCTGTGGGATGGGTAATAGCTGTGGGATTGGCAGGGATGCCTGTGGGATGGCAGGGATACCTTTGGGATGGGTAATAGCTGTGGGATAGAATAAACCTCACAGTGCAAGCATAGTGGGACTGTATGGTCCACCCTCCAGGTGCACACCTATGGCCCTTTATTTATCAACAAATGTAATCAATCATCCACACATGTCAACATAAACACACTCTTTATTAAATGCCCTGTTCATTGTAGGCCACCCAACATACATGGCCCAATCTCATCAGTGTGATGAGACAGGCTGAAGGAAGCATCCACATTAAGCATCTACCATCCTGTCTTGCCACTCCACTGCTCCAGCTGGGGAGTTGCACCAGTGTTTCAGAGGTTGCGCTGCTTCTTCCCTTCAGGTGAAGCTCTGTTGGGCCTTCGCACATCCAAGTCCTATCAGGTTTCGCCCTTGCTCATTCACCAGGCTCCAGTCCCCATTGCCTTGTTGGAGGTCTTCGAGCCTGTTCTGCAACACTGGGTAGCGGGTGCGCATCAGATTGTGCAGGATGCAGCAAGCTTCACGATCCTCCTCACGGTCTGTGGTGATGCTGCATGGTGGTGAAGTACCTGGAACCTGTTGGCCAGGATGCCAAAGGCATTCTCCACCACCCGCTTGCTGGACAGCCTGTAGTTGAAGATCCTCTCTTCATGGGTGAGGAGTTTGGAAGTGTATTGGCTTCATGAGGTAGTGTCAGCTTCAAGTTCTGAGGGAGAAGGCGTCATGTCCCACGATGAAGTAGGGCACATCTTGCGTGTCGTTGCGGCAGGGGGTCTGGATCTGAAGGCCATGATGAGGTTTCATTCCAGCCCCTCCTTGAGATGACTGGCGTTGTATACCTGGCATCTGAAGCTGACCCGTTGCCTGAAGCATCGATGTACATAAAGTTGTAGTCAGCATCGGACCATGGCGAAGAGGATTGATGCTGAAGAAGCCTAGTTGAAATAAGTGGACCCTGACTTGCTGGAGCTTTGCAGGCCACGTGCTTGCCATCTATGGCTCCAACAGTTTGGGGGAAGTTCCACTTCTGATACCACTGCTCTGCAACTTTCTTCCAGCCTTCTTCAGTGGAGGGGCACTGGAGGAGCTCCTCCTTGTATTCTTCAATGTATGGCCTGCACCACTTCTCTGACCACAATGCTGATGGTGTTGGTGGCACCCCTCCAGCCAATAGCTCATGCTCCTGTAGGTGGTCCCTGAGGCCAGGTGTTCAGAGTCAGTGCCACCTTGAGCCAGGGTCCAGGCTGGGCCGGAAGTTGGTGCTCTGCTTGGTCAACCTGTGGTGTCAACCGCTCCACAACTTCGTCAAACATGGCTGAGGCATCCTCATAAGTTCTGGAATGCATGAGGGTCTTCGTTCCTCAGCTCCACCATCAGCTTGTTGTACAGTCCGGACTCTGCTCTTCTCCCGATCCATTCTTCGGACCCAGACGCTTCTTGGCCGCCTCTTTTCTTCCCTTGTAGAACATTGAAAGACCTGTAGAATGGCTTCGCACTGTTGCAGAACGATGGTGGCTGCCAAAAGGACTGTGTTACGATCTCTGGTGAC
Organism: Laticauda laticaudata; assembly: GCA_004320025.1. Taxonomy (NCBI): domain Eukaryota; kingdom Metazoa; phylum Chordata; class Lepidosauria; order Squamata; family Elapidae; genus Laticauda; species Laticauda laticaudata. Next base: position 8,068 of record BHFT01047777.1, on the reverse strand, counting down.
ATCAATGGATGCTGTGGAAGAGCAAGAGCCAGTGAAGGCTGCAGAGGTCTGCCCAGCAGGGCTGCTGGACTGAAAGTGAGCATGCAGGTGAGTTCTCTCCCCCTTTTTATATGCAATATAGTTTTTCCACTAGGTGTCCTTTTGCAATCCTCTAGCATCCTGCAGACATCCTAAAATATCCAAGATAGGTCCCCTCTGCGAACATTTTTTTCCGTTTTAATGCTTGTAATGTGAGCTACATCTGCTTTCATCCTTTTCTCCATCCAGCTACTTACGCTGCATGTCCATTCTACGTCCCGTTTCACTTCCTCCTGAGTCCGTTTTCCGCTGGAGGGCGGATTTGAGTTGCGCGGATGCGCAGTGGATGCCTAGCGATATAGCGGATTGTGTAACGGATGACGACAGATGTAGAACGGATGTTCCCTGTATGCGTTGCGGATGCAGAATGGACACGTTGGATACATTTTCTGGTCAAAGACGTTTTGAGGCAGCTCAAAACTTTTTGAGCGGATGGAACCTCAGTCGACGGATGCTGGACGATAGAGAGGATGAAAAATGGAGGCAGTGAGTACAGAACGGGATGAATCGTGTTAACCAATGGATGGCAAGTGTTTCTCTCTGTATATTTTACATCCTCTTTCCATCCGTTGGTGCAGTGTGACATGGGCTTTAGCTGTAAAATTTAAATATCAATATGATGGACACAGAACAATAACTGTTTGCTCTTTTGGGCCAGGATGGCTACACATGGCCCAGAGTTGATTTTTATAGCTTAATGAGCTACCAATGTGGAAATATTCATGTCACGATGGCCACTGATACTATTCATGCTGTCTGAATTTCTTAATATTTTATGGACCATCTGCTTCCAGTTTCCTAGCTACAAATGCTAGATGATTTAAATGATTCAGAATTTCTGGCCCACTAATCACCAATTTTTATCTTTCCTAATGCGATGAAAGTAACTTTAAAATGATCCTCCACCAACTATATTTTTCTTGGTTCAGAAGTACAAGGAGTAAAAATAATTGCCCTGTCGGAACCTCTTCATATTCTGCAGCCAAATCCCCTTAAGTCCATTTCCAGAGAGAAGAGAAAGGAAGGAAAGTTGGCCAGTCTCTCCAGGAGGACAAGTGGTACACTAATAGAATTTTGTCAATTTCACCTGTGAAGTTGGGAAACTTAAAGGCAGTGGGTGAAGGATTCCTACCAATATTTCAAAGATTAGCAGACAGAAAACCTGTTGCCATCAGAGCTAGCCTGCAACTGAATTTTCTTGTCCAAATATTAGGATTCTGATCCAGAAATGCTTTTCATCTGGTGCAGAATCCTCTTCTAGAAATGCTCTACACATTTTAAATATTTATGCTGACTTAGGCTAAATATTGCTGCAATGTAAATTTTTGCAGGCTAAAAACGTTTTCTAAATGTGCCTGAAAAATGGAACTCTTCCCTTATCCACCCAAATATTATTTTCACTTGTAAGTCATCCAGGCCATGGTTGTCCCAAAGCTGCTTTTTCAAAAGGCAGCTAGACTTTCTTGTGTTTTCCTTCTGGACTTCTGAACTGAAGAAGCTATTTGGATAAGAAGCAAAATGTCTTCAAGGGAAAAAAAAAAGAAAGTGCAGTTGTCTTTCAAAAAAGCATCTTTGGGATGATTATCCCCTTGATAATCTTGAAAATCCTTGAAAATTCAGACCTACAGCCTCTCTGGTAAAGGGTATCTGTAGAGTTTACTCCACTAGTTCATTATAAGGCCACAGAGCCAGCGTTGTCCAAAGATATTTCCATAATCTTGTGGCCAGCATGATGTCATGGAGCACTTTTACCTTCCCACCAAAGTGGTACCTATTTATCTACTCACATTTCCATGCTTTCGAATTGCAAAGTTGGCAGGAACTAGGATAAGGATGGGAGCTCACCCTGTTATGTGGTGCTCAGGTTTTGAACCTGGCCCACTGGCTTTCCAGCCAACAAACCCAGCAACTTAACTAGGGGTGGGATTCAAATTTTTTAACAACCGGTTCTATGGGTATGGCTAGGTGGGCATAGCTAGGTGTGCATGGCCATGTGACTGGGTGGGCATGGCTTCTTCTTTTTTTCTTTTTGGGCCTCCTGGACCTCAGGGAAGCCTCCTGGGGAGCATGTTTGCTCCCAGGAAGCTTCCCTGGTGCCCAGGAAGGCAAAAAATGCCCCTTTTTGACTCCTGGGCCTCAGGGAAGCCTCCTGACTGAAGCAGTAAGACAGCGAGGGAATCCCGGTACAGCTGATCATTGGAACAGCTGATCGTTGGGAGGGGAAAAAAAGAAATACCTTAAGGAGAGATTTGGCAGGGGAGAACACAGTCAGTGACATCAGGTATGTGTGCAATGTTGCGCATGCACAATAAGGACTGACTGGGTGGGGAGGGGAGGAGTAGGTGAAGAGGGGCTGTGCCAGCCAGGGACACAATTTGCCATTTCTCTAAACTGCACAGAATCATAAAAACTGGTTCTATAGAACTGGTAGAACCGATAGAATCCTACCCCTGATCCTAACCCCTGAGCCACTGTGCCGCCTCTAAAACTCCTCTGGCCTATACTAAAATTCAGGAGGCATCCATCAGTTTCTCACGCAAATCATGCCCAGTAATGTGTCTTGTGACCTATTCCTTCCCATATCAAACTTGTGAGATTTTCATGACATTTTTACATTTTACTGAAGACCACCTACATCCTCTAAATATTTTTTTCCTGCCAAAATATTTTTATCTTCTATATTAAAAGTGTTACACATGCACTCATCACAAATAAAAGAATCTTTATTTTAATGACATTCCAACAATTTATTTCAAGCATTACTGCAATTGAAAGTGCAGGGAAAGCTTGAAAATGTCTTGAAAACACCTATTTAGGCAACACTGAAAAAGCCACTGTCTTGCGTAATCATTAACAAAACTTACACATACAGATTATGTGCTCCACAAGCCACCAAGCAAACATAAGAACAAATTATACAACAACATTTTGACTTCTTACCTAAAGCAAGACATTTATAATATTGAGTTAATTTGCCAGCAACTAGAATGAAGTGAAATTCACAGGCAAACAAAAAATCTCAGGGAGGAGAAGGGGGCAAAATTAGGATATTGTTGCTTCTCTAGTTTTTTTGGGGAGTTTTTTTTTAACATATGGTACATAAACAGAATGCAAAAAAGAACACAATCCATTATCAGATGATACTCTGAGATGGGTAAAGGCAGCTACAGAATTGTAGAGTGTGGACATGCTTTAGCTATGGACAGTGTCTCACGAAATTATTCTAAAACATTTCCTCCATGTAAGTCTAAATTGGTTAAAAAAAAAAAAAAAANAGTCTAAATTGGTTAAAAAAAAAAAAAAAGCCGAATGGGAAAAAGGCATCTCCAGAAGTAACGATGGAAGTGTGCCATCATATGTGTCTTGGTAGCATAGATAAATTCTATTGAAGCCTGAAGGAATTTGGAATATGAAGAAAATGCCCCCTGTGGCTTCATCAAATCACCACCACCATGTGTGTACAGATCTTCTATAGATAGTGTAGTTCAGCTCCAAATAAGGAAGCAGTGTGGAAGGTTGTGGTTCAAAGTGGTTTGTCAAGGGCCAGGGAAATCAGATTCAGGCAGTTCAAATGAGTGTAAAGATTTATTGCAAGCTTAAACTCTCTGCAAGAATCTGAGCTACTAGCATTCAAGTGAATGAGCAATAGCAAGACCAATAGCAATAGCGATAACACTTAGACTTATATACTGCTTCACAATGTTTTGTGCCACAGTGCCATCTGTAAGTAGCTTACAGAGTCAGCATACTGCCCTCAATAACTTGGGTCCTTATTTTATCAACCTCAGAAGGATGTAAGGCTGAGTCAACCTTGAGCGTGGCTTGGTGGGCATGGCAGGGGAAAGGATACTGTAAATCTCCAATCAGGGGTGGTATTTGCTGGTTCTTTGAACTACTCAAAATTTCCGCTACCGGTTCTCCATAACTGGTCAGAACCTGCTAAATACCACCTCTGGGTATGAACAATAATTTGCAAGGGACAATTTTCAAGTCAATTCCCAGGTGCTTAAAATAAAACCTGGGAAGATTCCTGCTGAGAACTACCATCTCAGATAATCAATTTATCCAATCTATCGTATTTTTCCATCATGCCTTTCTCCCTGGTGGAAGACTACTGGAGGCTTGTAATAGCGTGATGTCAGCTGAATCTTTAGACCCTTTTCGGAATTGGGCAAGGATTAATTTTAACAAAATTGTGTAATTTTTGCAGCTTAATAAAGACACAGGAATAGCCTTTCTTATATTTTAGAAGGTACTGAACTGAAGGCAGAAATGGGAACAGCATCAGGTCATTATTGCCTGCAGGGCCTGGTCTCTGAACTTCTACCTTTTTGTTGGATGTTGTTAAGGAAATATATGAATGTCTAGAACAGGGGTCCTCAAACTTGGCAACTTTAAGACTGGTGGACTTCAACTCCCAGAATTCAATCAATCAGTCAGTCAGTCAGTCAATCAATCAATCAATCAATGATGACCTGATCTTAAATGTGCTCCTTATTGTGGTTTCACAGCCCTTCCTTGGAAGCAACTAGCAATGGGACAGACAATTTTGGCCAGGAAACTGGCAGGCTAATCCAAAACATATTTCATGTTAGGACACTACTGTTATTGGCTTGTTTCTTTTATGGCTAATTTAATCACTTTGTTTCCTCTTTAAGACATGCTTGCTTACAATACAGGATGTCATTTGGCTTGTTGAAATTTCTTCTACATGCTATAGCAATTATCATTTAGCTAGCCAACTATCCTGAAGTCCTGGCAAAAATGTTTTCTCCTGGCTGTCAATTAATTCTAGCCACTTGGGGATGTCATTTGCCTGGTTTTAACCCCTAATCATCTTTTGTAATGGAAAAATCACATGGACACAACAGCATATTTTTTTACAGCTTAGCTTTGATCATTTCCCTGGAGCCATATTCCTTAGTAAAACTAGGTTATAGACATTCTATTGATGTTCTCAGGAAATGTCATGCCCAGGATGCTAAAATTCCTTCAGATTGCATGGTCATTAGTGCCTTCTTCCCTCAGGGAGGCTGAAATGTTGATGATTCATGAGTCTGTGCCATTAAGTCCATGTCAACTTTTAGCAATTACTTTGACGGATGTTTTCCATGATGATCTGTTCCTAACTTTGTCCTTCAATCTCAGAATAACATAATAACAGAGTTGGAAGGGACCTTGGAGGTCTTCTAGTCCAACCCCTACTGTGGCAGAAAACTCTGTACCATTTCAGACAAATGGTTGTCCAATCTCTTCTTAAAAACTTCCAGTGTTAGAGCATCCACAACTTCTGGAGGCAAGTTGTTCCACTGATTAATTGTTCTAACTGTCAGGACATTTCTCCTTAGTTTTAGGTTGCTTCACTCTTTGATTAGTTTCCATCTATTGCTTCTTGTCCTGCCTTCAGGTGCTTTGGAAAATAGATTGACTCCCTCTTCTTTATGACAACCCCTAAGATATCGAAACACTGCTATCATGTCTCCCCTCATCCTTCTTTTCAGACATACCCAATTCCAGCAACCATTCTTTATACGTTTTAGCCTCCAGTCCCCTAATCATTTTTGCTGCTGTACTCTTTTTAGAGTTTCAACATATTTTCTACATCATGGTGACTAAAACAATCTCAGTCCTTCAATTTCAGAATAACAGGATTGGAATATCTCAATAGTATACCCATTGCCACAGTAACTGAGTTCATCTACCTGGTAGGAAAGCTGAAAATAGCTGCAAAATTTGTTTTTAACTTCTTAGCAGGGTGAATTAAATTCTAAAAGAGTGCCCTTTTGCAATGTGTTAACTTAAGGCTCTGGGAGCATTAATGTACCTATTTCAAAAGGTTACACAAAAAATCATGATGACCAAAAAACCAGCCTGTAAATTTCACTTTAGTGGCATCATTGAATCATGCTATCCCCATCTGCTTCTAGCTATATTATTGGATTGAAAGCCAGTTTGGGGTAGTGGTTAAGAAGCTAGAATCTGGGAAACTGTGAGTACTAGTCCCACCAGAGGCACAAAACCAGCTAGCTGTCCTTGGGCCAATCACCTCTCAAAGCCCCAGGGAGGAAACAATGAAAAACCACTTCTGAAAAACCTTGCAGGAACTTGTCCAGGCACTTTCTGAGAATCAGACATGCTTGAGCAGAAGAAAAAAAAATGGATATCTGAAGAAAAGAGAAACAGTCATGTTATATCTTGGACTGTTATCCCAGGTTAGGAAAATCTGGTTTGCTGGAAGAGACAGAAAGATTAGAAATGAGTGAAATGAAGTGGTATTTTTTTCCAGTTTCAAGGATAAGGAAGCAGCTAACTTGAAAAAGGTTGGTAGACCTAAATTGAAAGGAGAGGCACATAAATGTCTAGTTTAACAAAAAGAAGGACTAGGGGTGACATTAGAACAGTGTTCCAATATCTAAGGGGCAGTCAGAGAAGATCAGTCTATTCTCCAAAGCACCTGAAGACAGGACAAGAAGCAATGTATGGCAACCAATCAAGGAGAGAAGGAATGTTGTGGTTAGCCAGCAGCAGGTGCGGACAGCTGAGAGTAAGGACTCAGATGAGGGGCCAGGACCATTAGGGAGTGGACTTCTGTCTTCAGAGATTGTGGGGGCTGGCAGAAACGATGAGGAGATTCCTGAGGAGCCTATGCCAAGTGCATGTGCATGCAGGATTGCTCAGAGGAAAGAGCAGCTACAACAGCATGGGCGACTCAGGTGTAAGGCTGCAAGGAAATGGCCTCTCTTTCAAGAAGATAAAAGCCAGCTGTCAACGAATGTACTTTTCAGAAGGCAAAGACGTTTTGAAATTCCAGCCTCGTGGACATTCCAGTATCCTGTGTTTGTATTTGAAGATTCTTGTGTTGCAAAATGATTTCTTGTCTGTTATATTTTGGTAAGTCTTGCACAGTTTGGCAAGGCTTGTCCTTATCACAGCTAATTATTTTGCAAAAGCTTTACAAGGTTTCTGTTCTATTTGGATTTTGTTTGATTTGTTGGAAAAGGGCACGGGTTAGAACAAGTAACCTACAACTATGGAGAAATTTCCTGACAGAACATTTAATCATCGGAATGATGGTGCCTCCAGAATTATGGGTACTCCAACATTGGAGGTTTTAAAGAAGTGATTGGACAACCATTTGTCTGAAACTGTTTCCTGCTTGAGCAGTGGGTTGGACTATAAGACCTCCAAGATCCATTCCAACTCCGTTCTTCTGTTCTGTATTTATCCTATCTAGAGATATCAGCAGTAAAGAGCAAGATAGCTCTTAAAGATGAATATTGGATGAAGTGCTGGATGACTCAATAGTACATCAAAGCTTTGCACAATGTTGGAACCTGCTGCCTCTTGTGTGCCAAGTTGGGTGTAAAAGAAGATATTGTTGTCTATGATTTAAGCTGCTAGAATATGAAGAAGATTTATGTGACAGGTCTGGATAAACTCAAGTGTGATTTAAATCCCATGGGTGGCAAAACACTGGGTATAATCTTATTGTTAATGCAAAAGGAATGATTTATTTGTTTTACTAAGCACATTTCCATAAACCAGTCAGCCTCCAAAACAAATTTCAGTCTCTCCACAGAAGACAACATGTGTGTGGGGAATGGAAAATGAGCCCTTCTTCAATGAAACATTAGCTAGAATCTCTTCTTGCCATCTCAAAGCAGGAAAATGATTAGTGCCAAAAAGATTCTTCTGCATTTTCTTCTCTATGAATTCTCATTCAATTGGATGAGAGAAATTTCCTTTGGAAGTTTACTTCAAAAAAAAAANCTTCTGCATTTTCTTCTCTATGAATTCTCATTCAATTGGATGAGAGAAATTTCCTTTGGAAGTTTACTTCAAAAAAAAAAATACATTGGGTAGAATCTTCATGGTAGAATGGATGCTCCTGAGCTTGTTTCAAGATAAACTGTCTCAGGGATATATAGTATGTGAAGCTCTTATCTTTCCCTGTACAACTCTTGCTGTCTTGGCTTTTTAGATTGAAGTC
>BHFT01047776.1:0-10051 GCA_004320025.1 Laticauda laticaudata | reverse complement strand
CCAACGGATGGCAAGCTTTTTTGTCCATTTTACATCCTCTTTCCATCCGTTGGTGCAGTGTGACAGGGGTTAAACTTAACAACTGCAGTTAATTCACTTCAGAACTGTGGCAGGAAAGATTGCAAACTTGCTTGGCAACTGTCTCGCTTACCAACAGATGTTTTGGGCTCCACTGTGGTCGTAATTGAAGGACTGCCTGTGTGTCACCGGCCTGGTAGACGTTTTAATGTGGGTTTTGCTAAATCCTTGTGTCTTTCCCTTAAAGACTATTTCTCACCTGTTATTCTCTTTCAGGAATCAATTGGGCAGATATGAAATGAACTGAATCCTGTTTTCTCAGGCCAAGTAAGCTCTGAATTGGTATTTGAGTAATTTTATCAAGAGGATTTTCTGAGCAAATAGGGTTCTCGCAGTTGGTAAGTTGGTGGGGAAGGCCACGATGAATGAAGAATTCAAGAAGGGACCATCAAGTCCAGTTCGAGGAGGTGAACTTCAGGAGGTCTCTGATGAAAAAGAGACAAACAGGCCTAGATATGAAAACCCAACCCGGGAAACCTCTGAAACAACAGAGCTTCTGTTCATCACTTCTGCAGAGCACAAACTGTGGAAACAGCTTCTGGGATTCCTTTCTCCATCCCTTTGGGAAGTGAAAGTTTCTGGAGCCACCCAAAGCAATTCATCAGCCATCTCTTTAACTGGCTGCCCAGAGGTGGTTTTGAGAGCAAAAAAAGCTGTCAGCAAATTGCTCATTTTTGTAGGCTGCCAGATTAAAATCAACCACATGGATCTCCCACACCTCAAAGTGGTTGGGTTCTTCCAACTCCAGAAGGGATTCCATCTTTTCCTTTGGGAAGGAGAAGGTTCTCACATCAGGGCGGATGCTGTGATGAGGATAGAGACCAGTAGTAGTCTGGACGGTGGAAACTCCGTGCTTGCTCAGAGGGTGTGGAGTCCAGAAGGGTCCCTTTATACGAATCTGGACATTCACTTTTCATGCCCACCCACAAGGGAACTAGCAGCTGGTATGATAAAACTGGCTTTAGAAGCTGCCTGGCGCAAAGGGTTCCAGTCTGTAATTGTCACCTACTTGGGCCCTACAATCTCTATAGCTGAGGCTGAGTTAATAGTTCTAGGAATTGAAGCTTTCAGGAAAAATCACCCCGTTGGTCCCTTGAAAAGCCTTCATGTGGTCTCCAGAAATGAGCTTGCCGCTAAGCTACTCTACAAAGAAAGTAAGAAGCACTGGCCTTCTGGAAAGGATGACTCAGAGAAGTTAAGAAACATGCTATTGTCCTTAGAGTCCACTAAAATTGAGGTAGTGACCAATCCTAATATAACGACAAAAGTAAGTATCTGTTATTTTATTTTATTTTTTTAAAAAACAGTTACAGGCAGTCCTTCACTTACAAATATTCTTTTCGTGCCCTTTTGAAGTGACACCACCATTTAAAAAGGTGACTTAAAGAATTCAATTCTTTTCTGTTCTATTCTATTTTTAGATTCATAAATCAAAATAGAGAAATATATGTATGGGTATATGTATTAATATAGATGATATCCTATCCTACTCTACTTCTCTTCTATCTCCCCTATTCTATTCTATTCTATTCTATTCTATTCTATTCCATTCCATTCCATTCCATATTCTACTCTACTCTACTCTACTCTACTCTGCTCTACTCTATTCACTTAACATCCGTGTTACTAACTTAACAGCTGCAGTGATTCACTTAACAACTGTGGCAAGAAAGGTCATAAAATGGGGCAGAACTTGCTCAACGGTTTTGCTTAACAATATAAATTTTGGGCTCAATCATGGCCATAAGTCAAGGACTGCCTGAATTTATTGAGCAGGAACAGGAAGGAAAATGGGGGAAAAATAGCATGGACATGTGAAAAGGGTGTGTGTTTACTGCAATTGTCAAAGAAAAAAAAAGTTCCACTGGGTTTTACTTGAACAATCTTGCATTGTTTTTGACAAGTTTTCTGGGAACTCCTTCCTGATGCTCGTTTTGATTGCAAAAGCACAAAAGTATGTGTAATAAATAAATAAGTAGATAGATGCAGGATTAGACAAGATGGTTCCTCATTAGAAATTTATAGCTTCTTTAATAGTAATCCTACAATCATTGTGGCAGGATAAAAGTTAAGTAAATAGCTTTTGTGTTGCCAAGGTGATGACTGGGAAGTGGGAGAAACCAGTCACAGAAAAAAAATAGTGTATAATTCTCATATTGCGCAACAACAGCTATTCAAACCACAACCCAAGGGTGTTATGTTTTAAGGCCCTGTCATACCGGCCGACGGATGCAAAACGTTTGTAAAAAGGACACAGCGGACGAGAAAAATGTTCCATCCATTGTTATCCGCTCTCATCAGGGGCAAAAAATTTGCATAACCAGAGCGGACACATGGAAAGGAGGATGGGGGAGGACGTAGGGCGGATGGAAAGCAGATGTACCACGGAAGCCTAAGAAGTATGGAAAGCAGAATGGGAGCGGATGGCAACATCGCAAGGCTTCCCGGGGAGCGCAGCAAAACCGGACGTGGAACGGATACAGCGGATGCAAGAGCAGAAGCCTAGCAGAAGCCTAGTGGATGCCTAGCGGATGCCTAGCATTCACTGCAGCAATAGCGGGGAGTGATGCATTGCGTCAGCCCGCACGGATATAAATGGAAAGCAGCTCCAAAAGCAGGTCCACCATTCAGAGGAAAGACTGCTTACAGACACCGCTCTCACAGCCTGCCTGCCAGCCCTGCCTGCCAGCCATACCAGCCAGCCCAGCCAGCAACCCCACAACCAATGGGGAAGAAGAGAAAGCCTCAACCATCTGCTGGCCAGCCGCTGGCAAAGAAGGGACAGGGCCACCCTCCACGCCCCTGTCCCTACACTCTGCTTCTGCTGAGGCTTCTGCAGCCCGGGCCCTTTGCTCTTCTGGGGCTGGGGCTTCCTGCAGATGTTGCCTTTGGAGGAGCTGATGATGCCCTGCTTTACTGTGGTGGGTGCTTCTGCTGGTGGCTTATTCTGCTGGCGCTGATCCTTGGTCCTGCTGGTCCTGCTTGGTGCTCCTGGTCTCGCTTGGGTCCTAGCTGGTGCCTCCCTGGTCCTGCTGGTGCTGCTGGTCCTCGCTGGTGCTTACTCTGCTGCTGCTGATCCTGTCCTGCTGTGCTTGTTGCTGCTGCTCGGTGAGGTGGTACGTGGAGGAGCACGCCCCTACAACCTGGAAGCCCTCTGATGAGGGCCCATGTGGTCCTCCAAAGGGAGGAAGAGCAATGCGAGAAACGGGAGAGGAGGCAATACAAATAGAAGAGGGAACATGAAGGATGAGGTTGCCTGGAGTGGCTGATGAGAGAGAATGAGTGATCTATGGCGAAGGGACACAGGCTCTATAGGGACACCAAAAGGAGCAGGCTGCTTGAGAGAGAGGCGGAAGAGCCTGGGCTACACGTAGAGGTGCTCCTTGCTGGGTGGACAGCACATGCAACCTAGTACGGGAAGCTGGCACCTCAAGAAAAATCTGGACAAGCCGCGGTCAAGCTGAACGACCCCCCAAGAAAGAGAAAAAAAACCCTATGTGATGGCAAGTGCAGCTTTCCTGAGGGTGAGATCTGCCAACCGAGGACAGCCCCTCTTCACAACCCTCTCTCTCATGGCAGCCTGGCTGAGAGCCAGTTCCTCTTCCGGCAGAGAGTCAGCTCCTGCTCCCAGGCAGGTATCTGTGGAGCGTGCATGACGGAGACCCCCCCGACACCTGTAATACCCGTGGTGGAGCCGCTTGGGCGACAGGACCCCGCTGAAAAGTGGGAGAAAGAGAACGGCACCTTCCAACCACAGCCCAACCCGCATCGCACCCCCAGTCCACCTCCACAGAAAGGCAGAGAGGCCAACCGGAGGGACAGAGCACACTGGGTCCTGTGGAGATAAGAGACACCATCAAGAGCAGCGTAGATCTCCTCTCTCAGCTGGTACAACACCGACTCCTCATCCTCCAACCACAAGCCCTTCCATACACCCTATGTGCAACCCAGACCCTCATGGACATGGCGGAAACCCCAGTATCAGGTGGTGAAGGAACAGGAATCACCGATCTGCCTTCAAACACCTCCAGACCCAGAAATGAACCTGCCTCCCACGGCAGTCCAGGTCTGCCCCCTCCACCCCAGGTGATGTCACTCCCTTCCACTGCTTCCCACAGGCCCTCACACTACCGCAAGTGCTTATGGCTACCAGGACGTCCAGACATGCACAGGCAGCAGCCCTTCCGCAGTCCAGGCACATGTTCATCAGACGCCACCGTGCCACTGATGCCACCAGTGCCACTGATGCCGATCGCCCGAGCCACCCACGCACCAATGCCACCGAAATGCCACCCACAGCCAAACCAAATGCCACCCATGCCACCCGATGTTCACCCACGCACCATGCCACCCACGACGCCAGTCCTCACCCGTACTGCAGACCCAAGACACCCACTAACACTGCTCTTCTCCACCCACAGCCAAGCCCGGCCTCAGTACATTCTATCATTGGTACTGGGGCTGACACGCCCATGTCATGGAGGAAGGGGCTCTCAACATCACAGGCCGCTGAGCCAGCTGCCTGAGAGCTTCTCAACACATCACCGCCCCTGTTGTCCTCTCGGGGCCAGGCAACCCCAGTGGCGCTTTCAGACCTAGCACTCCAGCAGCAGCACCTCCTCCACAGGCACCTGGACCCTTCACCCCTGAGATCTGGGCACACCTTCGAGTGACCAAGAAGACTGCCAGAGAACTGGGTGGCTACTGGTAGACTTTATTTTGCTTTGACAGTTGACTTGGGTCCATTTTTTTTTACAACTTGTTTATTTAATAAAGATAATCTTTGCTTCACACATTTGCTGTCATTTATTTTATTCAAATAAAGTCTTGGTGAAAACTTTTTAGAAATGTTTAGCCTTTGAATGCTTGTGGGATGGGTTAGATAGCAGTGCGATGGACAGGGATACTTGGATGGGTAAAAAAGCTGTGGGACTAGATAAACCTTTCCGGTGCAAGCATAGTGGGACTTGTATTGGTCCTACGCCTCCAGGTGCCACACCTTTGGCGCCTTCAATTATTGATTACAATGTAAAGCATTGATCCACACATTTGAAACATAAAACACAACTTTTAATTAAATGCCACTGTTTCATTGTAGGCCGACCCAACATACATGGCACAATCCCATCAGTTGTAGATGGAGACAGGCTGAAGGAAGCATCCGTTTATATCATCTATCATCCGTTCTTGCCACTCCACTGCTCCAGCTGGAGAGTTGCACCAGGTCTCAAGGAGGTTGCGCTGCTTCTTCCCTTCACCATGAAGGCTTGTTGGGGCCTTGCACATCCTCAGTGGTCTATTCAGGTTTCGCACTTGCCTCCATTCCCCAGGCTCATGTCCCCATTGCCTTGTATGATGGGTTGACAAGTCTGTTCTGCAAGACTGGGGTAGCGGTGCACAATGAGATTGTGCAAGGATGGCAGCAAAGCTTCCACGATCCTTCCTTCACAGTCCTCTGGGCGATACTGCATGGTGGATGAGAAGTACCTGAACCTGTTTGCCAGGGTGCCAAAAAGGCCTTCTCCACCACCCGCCTTGCCCTTGGAACAGCCTGTGGTTGAAGAATCCTCTCTTCACGGGTTTATGAGTCGAAGTGTAGGGCTTCATGAGGTAGGTTCTGAGGGAGAAGTCATCTCCCCATGATGAAGTAGGGCAATTTGCATGTCATTGGGCAGGGGGTCTGGATTACCTAATGATGAGGTTTGCGTTCCAGCCCATCCTTGAGGTCACTGGCATTGTTACCTGGGCATCTGAACATTACCTGTTGCCTGAAGCAATCGATGTACATGAATTGTTGTCAGCATACGAATCCCCAATGGTTTGAAAAGAGGGAAATGAATGCTGAAGGCCCTTGTAGTTGAAATAAGTGGACCCGACTTTGGCTGGAGCTTTGCAGGCCACGTGCTTGCCCATCTATGACTCACGGTGTGGGGAATTCCACTTCTGATACCACCTGCTCTGCAACTTTTTCTTCCAGCCTTCTTCAGTGGAGCGGGCATTGAGGAGTTCCTCAAGGTATTTCTTCAATGATGGCCTGCCACGCACTTCTCCTCACCACAATGCTGATGGTGTTGTGTGGCACCACTCGCCAGGCGTAATGCATGCCTTCCTGGTAGGTGGTCCACGGAGGCCAGGTGGCGCAGAGTGAGTTGCCACCTTGAGCCCAGGGTGCAGGCTAGGCCGGAAAGTGGTGCTCTGCTTGGGTCACCTGGGTTGTCAGCTGCTCACAACTTCGTCAAACATGGCTGGAGCATCCTCAATCGAAGTCTGGAATGCACCAGAGGGTCTTCGTTCCTGAGCTCACACCATCAGCTTGTTGTAAAAGTCCGTCTCTGGCTCTTCTCCCGATCCATACTTCGACCCTAGACGTTTCTTGCTGGCCTCCTTTTCTTCCCAGAGTATTAGTAGAATTGAAAGAGCCTGTATGATGGCTTTTCGCACTGTTGCAGAACGATGTGGCTTACCAAAAAGGATGTGTGTTAACGATCGCATAGGTGAGACATCATTGATGCTGTGGAAAAGCAAGATCCAGGTGAGGGCTGCAGAGGTTCATGCACACGTAAGTGCTGCTGGAACTGAAAGTTGAGATTCGCAGGTGAGTTGCTCCCCCTTTTTATAAGGGCAATAATAGGTTTCCAACTAGGTGTCCCTTTTGCATCCTCTAGGTATCATCTTAGACATCCTTAATATCGCGAGATAGGTCCCCTCTGTGAAGTTTTTTTCCATTTTAAATGCATTTCTATGCCGAGCCTGCATCCGTTTTCATCCTTTCCTCCATCCATGCTAAACTAACGCTGCGCGTCGTTCCGCGTCCGTTTTGCTTCTTCCCTATGTCCATTTACCGCTGGAAGTGGATTTGAGATTGCACCGGATGTGTAGCGGATGCCTAGGCGGACTTGTAGCGGAACCACGTAACGATGACAGACAGATTCAGAAACGGATGTTCCCCCGTATGCGTGAGCGGGATGCAGAGGATGCAGAACGGACGCGTTGGATACATTTTCCGCTCAAAAAGTTTTGAGCAGCTCAAAACTTTTTGAGTGGATGGGAACCTTCGTCGACGGATGCTGGACGGATAGAGAGGAAGAAAAACGGACACAGAACGGATGAATCGCATTAACCAACGGATGGCAAGTGTTTCTCTCCGTTTTACATCCTCTTTCCATTCATTGGTGCAGTGTGACATGGGCTTCAATTGCTGAATTGTAGTGCAACCTTCACTTATGATTATTTATTTTGTCCTGATTCAAAAATAAAAGTTTGGGGCCTCAACTTGGAGCCCCATCAGGAAAGATTCAGTTCATTAATCTTGACCAGCCTAACTGTCTCATTTGTGAAGCAGTTAGTAACGAAGAGGTAGTTACTAATTGCCTCATAAATGAGAGCGTTAGGTTGGTCAAAATTAAGAAACTTAATCTTCCGCAATGCTGTTCTGAGTTAGGCCCCCAAACTTTTATTTTTTGAATTGGGAAAATAACAGCTGTGGTTCCAGGCTACTTTTAAAAACTTTGGAACTTCCATTTCTATAATCCATGCTCCTGCTATATTAACATGATGGAGGAGAGTGCACTTTGGAAGAGGAGTTGCAGCTGGCAACACAGAAGACCAAATTTTCCTTTGTGTTGGAGTTCTGGACTGAGGAACAGATGTTGTTTATTAAGTGTACATGCCACCTCATGATGCTAAGGCAGGGGTCTTCAAACTTGACAGCTTTAAGACTTGTGGACCTCAACTCCCAGAATTTCTCCTCTGGTCATGTTACCCCAGGAATTCTGGGAGTTGAAGTCCACAAGTCTTCAACTTGCACAACATATGGGAATCATAAGCTATTTTTTTTCTGTGAGTGGTTTCTCCCATTTCCCAGTCATTACCATGGCAATACAAAACTTGAAAACCCTTGTTCTAAGACAGTGGTGGCAAATCTTTTTCGGCTCCCATGCCAATAATTGCATGCGCACTCATAAGCTCACGCTCGTGTACTAGCACCCAGAAGGCAATGCATGCTGCCCTCCCACACCAGATACTTGACAATCAGTTGTCAGGCGATGGTGGCACATGCACATGCTCAGTGGGGCTCTTCCGGTCGAGCTGTCGCATGCCACTTCTGGCACATGTGCCATAGGTTTGCCACCACGGTTCTAAGGGCTTACAAAAGCGAAAGCATAAAACACCCAGGATGTCAGAAATTGAGCTCTGAGGGTGGTCTTGGAGAAAAGGTACAGCTTTTTTTTTTCTGTGTGCATCTTTTTACCTTCTCCATGGAGATTCTCAGTCATCCAGGCTATGATTGTCCCAAAGGTGCTTTTTTCAAGAGGCAACTGGACTTTCTGGTTTTTCTTTGAAGACGTTTCGTTTCTCATCCAAGAAGCTTCTTCAGCTCACTGAAGCTTCTTCTCTTCTCTCTGAAGAAGCTTCTTGGATGAGGAATGAAATGTCTTCAAAGAAAAACCAGAAAGTCCAGTTGCCTCTTGAAAAAAGCACCTTTGGCATATCTTTTTATCTTGAATATCTGATTGAGTTTGCACCTTTTTTCTTTGTGGACAGGTAGATGTGGTGGTTCTACCCCTTGTTCTGCATCCTGATGGGCTGGGCTGGGATTCAGGAGTCCATGCCATCACTCAGAAGGCTCTGGAGATTGTCCCCCAATGCTGTGACCTGTATCCAGGAAATATTCTTTTAGTGCCAGGTTCAACCTTTCCAGAGTTTGACTGCAGAATGATATACCTAGTAAGGCTTGATGATTTGCAGTTGGAGTCTGAAGAAGCTCATAAGGTAAACAGGGCAGAAGTTATCATGTTGATGCCTAATATCTGCCTTTTTGTTCTTTCTTTCTTTCTTTCTTTCTTTCTTTCTTTCTTTCTTTCTTTCTTTCTTTCTTTCTTTCTTTCTTTTCTTTCTTCTTTCTTTTCCTTCTTCCTTCTTCCTATCTTTTCCTTCCTATCCACATTCGTATCTTCCTCCCTCCCTCCCTCCCTAAAGAAGCTCATGAGATAAATAGGACAGAAGTTATTATGTTGATGCCCAATATCTGTCTTTGTGTGTTTTCCTTCCTTCCTTCCTGACTCTTTCTTTCTCTCTTTCCTTCCCTCCCTCCTTCCTTCTTTCTTTCCTTTTTTCCCTTCCTTCTTTCCTTCCTTTCTTCCCTCCTTCCCTTCCTCCTTCCTCCCCTCCTTCCTTCCTCAGATATTGTGAAGACATTTCTGTTTTCTTTCTGATCTCTAATAGTGAGCTTTTTTACTTTTCATTTTTCTTCTGAATTTTCTTCTTGAAAATGCCTATTCAAGTTTTCCAGATCTAGACAGGTCTTATATCACTGTCCTCTACTTTTCATTCTACTGATAGAATATTTATAGCTCAGGGTTGAAATGTGAGGTCCTTAGGTGCAATCTGAGCTTTGTTTCCTTGCAGACATTACCCAATTAGATAACATCATCAGTGCTAGGTCTGATGATGTTCAATGCGAGCATTGATGATGCCACCTAGTTAGATAATGAAATGTCTGCAAGAAAGCTACCAAGCTCAGAGAGCACCAAGGACGTCACTTTTCATTCTTTATTAATTCTTTTAAGAAATTTTCATCCTATGTTGTCATATGTAACCATTTTCCTATACTGTCTTCACATTAACACTACTAGTTAGGTTGAAAGGAAGGAACTAATCCAATCAAAGCCATCCTCTATGTATCCTAATTTCTGTCTGGGATTCACTGTTTGCAGATGTGTGTATTGTGTACTGTACTATGTGCGTTGTGTATAGTATACTGAACTGTACTGGAACTACACTGCTCAAAAAGGGTGGCAGCCCTTCTTATAGCGGCTTGTAGCCAATGACAGTATTTCAAGTGTTCCCGCCGTCCGGCGGGCCAATCAGAATGGCTCTTCATTAACCAATCTGAGAGTGGCCTTTTCGGCCAATCAGTTTAAGGTATTTGGAGTCTACCAAGTTCTATACACAACACCCCTCCCCCCTTGGT
>BHFT01047771.1:0-30425 GCA_004320025.1 Laticauda laticaudata | reverse complement strand
ATTTCTGCTACCGGTTCTTCACAACTGGTCAGAACATGCTAAATACCACCTCTGTAGTAATTTGACCATAGATGCCCCCGAGATGAGTGAAATCAAGATGGCCACACACCCCTGGCCATGCCTCCCCACCCCTCGAGATCAAACACAACTCTGATGCTGCCCTCAATGAATTTGAGTTTGACACCCCTGTTGTAGATCAGTCACAGAAGTAAAAGCAAAGGGCATGTGCAGAATGCCCACAAAACTTAAACATGGTGATTCAACTCCATCTCTCCCTCTCCGTCTCCTTCTCTCTCTCTCTCTGTCACACACACACACATATGACAGGGGTGGTATTCAGCAGGTTCTGACCAGTTCTGGAGAACCAGTAGTGGAAATTTTGAGTAGTTTGAAGAACCGGCAAATCCCACCTCTGACTGGCTCTGCCCCCATCTATTCTCTGCCTCTCGAGTCCCAGCTGATTGGCTGGGTCTTTTTTTTATTGCTCTGCACAGGAGAACGGAGCTGGAAAGCAGGTTAGTGGGGTGGGAAGGGAATGGAGATTTTGCAGTATCCTTCCCCTGCCATGCCCACCAAGCCATGCCACTCCCACCAAACCACACCCACAGAACAGGTAGTAAAAAAATTTGAATCCCACCACTGTCTGTACAGTATATTCTTAACTGCCAATCCAAGGTTGTATATTAACTATTTCTATGTGGTAATTAATGTTATATGCTTCTTTCTGATGGCTTCAGACATATTTCAACACTGCAATTTTTACAGAATAGGAAACATATGAAGCACCATGAAATCAATTCATCATTTCATGTCCTGTCCTGTAACCATCTATGTGGTTATAGGTGGTGGCATGTCCTGCCCAACCCAAACTGTATTTGTTTCATGTCTTACCTCCATGCATGTTGTATATTGTGAGGTGAAGCTGACTGCAGTTGGACTGTTTTCAGTTACTTAAGCCAATGAACATGTTTCCTGTGGGCATTTTATAGCAACAAGTGTCATACATATTTCACAGATGTATAGATTTATCCATAAATAGAATCCCTGCAGGTTTGATTTTAAGCCATTTCATGTTACTTCAGTAATATGAGTTTTAATCCTATGTTCATTCATTTGAATGTGTAAGAAACAAGCCCCAGAAAATGGAAGCACTTAGTTATTGTTTTTTAAGACCAGCCAAGTTGACTAAGTGAAAAGAACTGACCCAGAAGAGAGATCATTAAGAAATTAAAGGGCTGTGTACTATATTTAGACATAATAAATATATCACAAAGGAAGGAAAATGGTCACAAATTTCCATACAGTCCTGTTGCTAAGGAAATGTTATGGCTACATCCATGGTGTCTTCAGGAATCAAACTAGATTCAAGAAAATATTTATTTTTTCCTTTTTAGAAATAATTGCTCCTTCTGAATAATCATTGTGAGTTTCTTCCTATAGAGACAAATCCTAAGATGATAGATATGAAGTTGTTATGCCTGAACATAATGTGTTTGGATATACAGTATTTGTTGTGTGAACACAATCCATGTGATTTGTAAATCACCCTATGTGAAAACAGACACTTTCTTAACTCAGTCAAGGAACCATCATAAAGTTTAATGTGATGTATGAACTGAGTCACCAAGTCAGATCTCTGATCCAGTTGAGTTAGTTTTGCTTGTGAAATGAAGTTTGAAGTCACGGAGCAGTTATCAGCTTGTCAATTCTTTTGTGACAGTCACAGGAACTTTGTGTTGCTTATATCTGGACATCAGAAATGCTCCAAAATTTCAAATCCAAATCTTTTATGCTTCCCTCCCTTCGAAATCATAAATTTGTATCATTGAATGAAGCATTAGGTTTTTGAGTTCAACCCTTGGTTCAGTGTAAGAAGCTATGCTAAACCATCTTCGACAAATATTTAGCTAGTTTCTCCTTGAAAATAGAGAAGAAGAGTGAAGTGAAATCCATAACTGATAACAGCAGTGGGATTGAAATAATTTAACAACCGGTTCACCCAGGGTCAGGTTGGCTGTCATGGGAGCGTGGGCCATCCCCATCCTCCAGCTCCAGTGCACATGTGGATGAGCCTCCTGAGATGGCCAACCTGATCCTGGGTGAACCAGTTGTTTAATTACTCCCCTCCCCACACACCATTAACAAAGTGGATCCTGGGTGCTGTGCTGTGTTGCAATGGAGAAATGGGCAATGGAGTGGCCAGCACAAGGGGAAGAGGAGGAGCAGGGAGAAGAAAGATGGAAAGTGGCCTTCTCCTTCCCTTGTGCCAGCTGCTGCATTGCCCGTTTCTCCATTGCAGCGCAGCATCCAAGATCCACTTTGATAGTGTGTGTGCGGGGAAGTAATTTAACAACCGGTTCGCTTGAACTGGTGTGAACCAGCTGAATACCACCACTAACTGATAACTATCCAACAATAAAACCAGCAATTTTCAGCATGCAGAACGTGTATTTTATTTATGAATCTTCTCTAAAGAGAATCCATGATAAAAACATAGGTGATCCCATACATGGTGATCAAAAACCTATATTTTTAAACTAGTTTTACTTTTTTTTTTTTTTTNACTAGTTTTTTTTTTTTTTTTTTTCCAAAATAGCAGAATGAGTAGATTTTCATTTATTCAGATGTGGTTAGCCTCAAAGCAAGAGGAAGAAATCCAGATACAGGTTCTTTTCTGCAACTGAAAATAATTTCAAGAAATAGTGGTTGGACAGAGAGTTAGATCAAGCAAATATCTTGGAACACGTATTATTGTTTCAATCAAAAGAACTTTCTCTCTCAGTGTAATTTTATTTTCTCTCTCATTTTTAATCCAGTGAACTCAATGAACATCTAAATTAAACAATGAGGAAAAGCGCAAAACTACTGAAATATTTCTTGAAGTTATTTATTTATTTATATTTGTATGTCACCCACCTCACCTAGATCTTTTTTTCAGTGATTAGTTTACATACTACATCTGTGCCATCAATTCCATTAGTGAATAATAACAGAATAATAGAGTTGGAAGGGATCTTGGAGGTCTTCTAGCTCAACCCTCTGCGAAAGCAGGAAATTCTATACCATTTCAAACAGATGGTTGTCTGATCTCTTCTTTAAAAACTCCAATGTTGGAGCACCTACAACTTTTCCTCTTCTTTCTATGTTACTTATTTATCATTTTTAATATGTTTTTTCTAATACTAAGAAGAAAGACCCAAAATTCTGTTCCCATCACACCTTTTGCAGGTTGTTTGTTGCTCTACTTCATGTTTAATCATTTCCATTTGAAGAGCTGTGGGTGAGTTATTTCTCATACTGATAAGACTAGCAGTTACCAAAAGAATGAACACATGACAAACAACTCTGCTTTACAAAAGAGACAAGCATCCAGCCCTTTGCATCTAAAAAGAATGAAAGGAAGTAAAATTGAACATATACATTTGTCTGATTTGTCTGATTTAGAAATCTTGTGCTATAATCTTGTGCTCCGTTCTAGCAGATTGAAACAATAATATTTTTTTTTTTTGCACACAAACTCATTTGCCAATTTTACTAACACGTACCTGTAGTGCTCAATTTACAACCATAGTTGGAACTAGAATTTCCATCAATAATCAACATGGTCATCAAATGAGTAGCATCCAACTTTCATGTCCTTTTGTTGTGATGGAAATCTGGATTTCCTTATTGTCTCTGCTTATTTATTTATTTATTTATTTATTTATAAAACATACAAAACATACAAAAACATACAAAACAATACAAAACGATTGCCATAAATAAGCACAAAGCTTGACTATTTGGCAAGCGATAACGAATAACATTACAATAAAAACAAAAGGGTCCAACATGATGCT
Source organism: Laticauda laticaudata (assembly GCA_004320025.1). Taxonomy (NCBI): domain Eukaryota; kingdom Metazoa; phylum Chordata; class Lepidosauria; order Squamata; family Elapidae; genus Laticauda; species Laticauda laticaudata. The sequence goes on along the minus strand of BHFT01047771.1, from coordinate 26,586 downwards.
CGTAGAATAAGGGTTAGGGAGAGAGAAAGAAAGGAAGAGAGAGAAAGAGAAGAATAGAAGGGGAGGAGATGATAAAAACCTCCCGATATTAGTCTCACCAAATCAGCTCGACATACCTATATACCTAGACATATACATGCATATACATATTTATGCTAGTAAATTACAGTGATGTATTCACATGATAAATGTTACCTTTGTCATATAAAAATTACATTGAATGAGAGAGAGAAGAAGAGAAAAAGACAAAAACAATCATCTATAAAACATAAAATTCTACTTGTTTTTATCAAAAGCCCTCTGGGAGAGTTGCAAATAGTGTCCACATAACGTTGGGAAATTACATCTATTGGAAATGCATATTGATTGCCAAGTTCCTGAATTTCGATCACATGAGTGGGGGACACTGGATAGCATGAGAACTAATCATTAGTCATGTTTTCTTCAATGTTGTTATAACTTCCAAAAGACTGCTGAATGAATGCTTGTAAGTTGAAGACTATGCATTTGCTATTTTCTTTTTGGTATGATAGAAACATAAGTGCCCCTTTTATGCCTCTTTCTGTGGTTAAGCAAAGAGAAGAATGTTTTACTTTCTTTGAAATAATGGGTTTGATGATTTACTGGTATAGAAAATATCTTGAACACAATTATCAGAAGGGTTCCAATTGCAATATATTTTTGGTAGCCATAAAGTTTTTATCTGCAGTAAAAAAATTTTAACTGAGAAATAATTTCAGCCCACCTCAGCAATAGAACTTCAATCCAGGTGCATTTTAGTTCTCTCAATGAATGATGATAAAAGGAAATATTTTTTTAACCTGGGATTTAGCAATATATTAGAATATGTGCTTTGCAATTCTTCCATTTCAAGAAAAAAGGAACAGAGTGGCATGCTCTATACTACTGTGAATGCCGGGGCCAAGTAGAAATTAGAAAAAAGGACCATTATAATAAGTTCTGCTTATAGTTGTATCTTGTATTTTTATAAGTTGGTACTAGGGAGTTTTCTTAAGAATGGCAGAATAATTCAGTGTCCCTACTGGCATGATATATTTCAATAAACATTGCGAAAATTTGTGTGCTATGTAAATTATTATTTACGTGCCATCATACTGGTGTGAACTCTTAGTAAATAGATTTTCTCTATCCCTAACCTTATCTTTCAAGTATTCTAACAGTTATAATTTATTTTATTTATTTATGGAATTTATTGACTACCCATCTCACCAAAGGTAATTCTTGGCATTTTACAATATTAAAAAGATAACACTTTACAAAACCTATACACAATGTGATCTAAATAGTATCAAAAGGAAAATATTCAACCATAACTTAAAGATGGGCAGGGAGGCAGTAACATGATCAGTGGAGGAGGCTGGATCTGTTATTAGTTTGTCAACTGCCCCTGAATGTGAAGCCCCTTCATAATTATATTCCTGAAATCTGTTATTGGAAGGGAAGGTCCAACTATTTTAGCTTGTTCTCTGAATATGGCATGGCATTTTATTGAAACCTGACAACTCACTCACAGTTCTTCCAGGATGGAGATGTAGGTGAGTGGGACCTTCTCCTCCCTCAACCTCTCCCATTATTTTATGAATGCAGCCATAACATGCAGCCAACCCCTAGTTTATGTCCTCGCAGCCGGGTTGCATGGAGATAAAACTAATAAAATATACAAATGCCAATGGATAAATTCTAGAAAAACAGTGTTCATCCATACTTTATTTCTCTCCTTTATTCCCTGTAACCTCAGTTAATCTCACATCTACATCCAAAGAGCTATTTCTCTTGTGCAAAACATGAGAATCAAGCAGATTTATTGATTGGTTTGGTAGCTTCCTAGAGACAATTGCCTGGCATGGATGTAGGTCATAAAGGTGGAGGAGCAAGGGACCTTTGATAGGAGGATGAGGGAGGCTGGTCATCTCCTTGGGAATTCTAATGGCTTTGTGACTTCATCCCTGCAGGCTAAAGTGTCAGCTACTGTCAGTTATCAGTGATCAGAGTGAAGATGCCTTCCTAGAAGTAAGTTGCTCTTCAGGATGGCTCCTGGACTCTGGGGAACCTTCCCTCTTTTTGTAGACAACTCTTAGAGCAGTAAGTGAAGGTGTGAGGGTTAGGTTTAGGGTGAGGCTGAGGGTAAGTGACTTTGAAAGTCAGGGGGAGGAACAGAGAGGGGGAAGGGGAGGAAGAGAAGTAAAGGTAAAGGGGAGGGGAGAGAAATGAAGATGGGGAAGGGGGACAAAGAGGTGCAGTGGGATGAATAGGAAATGGGAGGGGAAGGAAGAGGAAGGGGGAATGGAGTAGGACACGAAGGGAAGTGAGATGGAGGAGGGAGGGGATAAAGAGTTGGAGCTGTATGAGTAGAGAGTGGAAGAGGAGAGGACAGAAGGAGGAGAGAGGAGGAGATAGGATAGAGAGGCAAGGTAGGTGGAAAGAGGAAACAGATGAAAAGCTGAAGTGGATCTGATCGGAGAGGGGAGGGCAAAAGTACAAGACAAGGAGAGTGGATTGGAAGGACAAATAGGGAGGGGAGAACTTTAATGTCTTCATGATTTCATCCATCCTGGTTATTATGAGAGGAATGTGGGAGGGAGAGGATGTGGGAAGGGGATAAGAAGGTGACAGTCAGGAGCGGGAGGATGATACTATGTTTTCCCCAAAATAAGACCTGTCTTATATATATTTTTTGCCACCAAAAAAGGCACCAGGTCTTATTTTCAGGGGGTGTCATCAACTGATTAACCTCACTTGTGCACGTCATCCCCTGCCTCCTTTTCACTGTCAGAGGCCTTCAGGAACTTCTTCTGTGACTGACACCGCTTTCCTGAAGGCCTCTTCAGCTGATAACAGAGCTCCAGTTTGATCTGGAGCTTTGTTATCAGCTATGCAGACCTTCAGGAAAGCCTTGCCAGCTTTGCTGGCTGCAGAAGAAAATGGGTCGGCAAGGCCTGGCTACAACTGTCCAAAGGTAAGTGCTAAAGCAGCTCCACTCCCCCATCCCCATCCTAGCTTAATTTTTACCCGTGCACTCTGGAGTAGGCGGGATCTTAATTAGGGCTTATTTTGGGAGGTAGGGCTTATATTGGGTGCACGTGTAAAAATCGAGCTGGGATTTACTTTGAGGGTAGGTTGTATTTTGGGGGAAATAGGATAGAGGGAGGGGGAAGGGAGGGGGGATGCAGAGTGACTGGGAAGGAGAAGTAAGAGGCAGGGAGGGGACAGAAGGCATGTAGGAATAAATAGGGGAAGGAGTTCTGCTGTTTTCATGACATTGTCCATGCAGGTTATCAGACAGAAGGGAGAGAGAAGGTGTGGGAGGAATGGGGAGGAGGAAGAGAAATGCAGGAAGGAGTGAAAGCTCAGTTGGAAAGAAAGTCAACCTGGAAATAAAGAAGAATTTCCTGACAGTGAGAACAATTAATTGGTAGAGCAACTTTCTTTGGAAATTATGAATGCCCCAGTCTCTTTTGAAGAGACTGGACAGCCATTTGGCTGGAATGAAATAAGGTCTCTGTCTTGAGAAAGGGGTTTGACCAGAAGCTCTCCGAGATTCCTTCCAGCCCTATGATTGATTCTATGTTCTAATATTCCACTCCCTACATATTGTAGGAGAGTGTTATGTAAGAGTCAATCGTTTATTACTTGATCCTGACTGTAACTTTCAGGTCCTTGCCTTCTGAACCCCCAAGTAGGAATATAGTTGTGTAGGTCTGATTTTTAGATTTATGTATTGACTAGTCCCCATTGACTATAAGTGTTTAAATTTTCCTTTTTGGAATGAGACTCAAATCTATTTTGAATCGGAATCCAACTCTACAATTACACTTTTGCTGCTCCCAGACTTTTAATTTGGTGGAACATTTGAAATTTCAAATCATCTCAAATTCCTGTAATGTTAAAAAAGAGGAGTAAGATAGATAATTTGAATCCATGTTTCTGTATTTTAACTGTAAATAGAATAAAACTAAAATTAACTTCTCTTTGGTCTGAAGAACCCAAAGCAAATCTTGTTTTCTACAAATATAACATTGCCTTCATTTTTACAAAAAAAATGTGGTAAATCTTTGCTAAATCTTTTCAAGGGACTCTCAAAATGGGGAATCAGTCATCATAATTTTTTTTTAAACATACATTTTTTTTCCTGAAGGTGTCTCTATCCTTTGAAAATCCATTTCAAAGAAGTTATCTGGAAAGCTCTCATAATTTTGAAAAAGATAATTATCATTTTGTTTACCAAATCCTTCGGATCACAGGAAGAAGACTGTAACTCGTTCTCTGAATGTAGAAGTCATGGCATTACAATTGTGTTGCCTTAATTATATTCCATATTTTCCTGTTTTTATGGTTATATGATTCCACAGGCCATTAACTACTTTGAAAGCATATTAGGCTGAGCACACAGAACCTAAGTTTTAAAGAAAATGAAATAAACTTTGAACTAATTGGATTTTGACTCAAGTGCCTATTCTGGTTTTCAACAGCCCAGTTTCTTATAGATTACATTACAACTGGTTCAGCAACTCTACATCTATCCATTTGATTGTCACTTCCTAATATCTGTTTTGTTTTCTTTATTTTCTTATTTTCTTTATTTAGAAGAAGAGGGGAAACATACTCAGGCCCATTGTTAACAACAGGGCTTAAATTCAAGAGGAAAAACAAACTAACTGTGAGGCAATATACTCAAAACATTATTCTAAATAAATCACAAACAGAAGCCCCAAATATATTCTTGGCATGATAATGAGTCATCTCATTTCCCTTCAAACACGTTCATTTAAAGATGAGAAAAATGAACTTTAAAACCTATACATTTTATTCCCTGGTGGTTCATTAATATCCAAACCTTTGACCTACTTGCTGTTGCTAAAGTAACCCATTACTCACTGTTTTCACTCATAAAATGCCAGAATAGGTACACGGCTATCCTATTTTAATTTAGTTCCATTACATGATATGAATGTACATCTATTTTCCATTCAATGAAAGTGAATGAAGGGGCATTTCTTTCTCTTTGGTGTGCAATTGTTTATGTCATGTCCCCATTGGAGTCTGAATCTGAGGAGGAAGATGAACAGGCATCAGATAGTGGGAGAGTGGCTCTGTTGGCTATGAAGAAAACTGGGGAAGAGCAAAGTCAGGCTGGGCAGAGCAGGAAAGAGGTAGAACAAGGGAGAAAGGGTTCAGAGGAAGATCAAGGCCCAGCCCCTCTTCATCCTAGAGCATGCAGGGAAGAACAGAGAAGAGAGCAACATGGGTTGCGTGGCTTACAAGGGAGGAAAGGGCCCTGATTCTCTTTACAAGGCACACCTGGGAAGGGAGTTTTAAGGAGAACCAATTGGGGAGGGGCGTTTGTTGGGAACAAACATTGAGTTTTTCTTGTGTTTAGCTGTGGTTATCTGAGTTCCTGGCATCCTCCCAACTGATTTGATTTGCTGCCTTGTTATTTCATTTCTGAAACTCCGTATCTTGCTCTGCTGGATTTAATTGCCTTATTTTGCCTTGTTGGATTTACAGTTTAAAGTTTTCAGTTTATAACATTTGGATAATAATATTTGCAGCCAAAGGTTGATGCAGTTTTCATGGGAGAATTTTTCTCCAGATCGGAAGGTAACCGGGTCATTGGGGGCAAAGTTGGAGCTAATAATGGAACTCATTCTTATTCACTGACTGTGTTGTCTTTGTGCCATGCCCCTTGTCTTCACAATTTATTTCCATCTATAGTTACATATACAGACATAAAAGGGCTGTGTACTAGTACTTCGGTTACAAAAGCAAATGGAAAACAGAATGCTGTGAGTTGTAGTTCTGCTTAGCCATGAAAGCCCAATTCACTTCACAGGATTGTTGCAGTGAAAATAGGAGGAGAAAGGTGTGTTAGATATGTTCACTGACTTATTTGTGAAAATAATAAAAATAGTATACCTGATGACACACACAAGCTTTTGACCTTTAAATCTTCTCAAAGCACTAGAGGAAGCCAATGGAGAAAAAATTCTCATAATAACTCACAAGCATATGCTGCAGCTAGTTGAATAGAATATTTGAAATATTTGATGATGATGATAATGTAGAAGTAAGAGGAGAAGAAGGAGGAGGAAAGAGAGAGAGAGGGAGGGAGGGAGAGAGGGAGGGAGGGAGGGAGGGNGAGAGAGAGAGAGAGAGAGAGAGAGAGAGAGAGAGAGAGAGAGAGAGAGAGTCCATAGATTCAGATATACAGTATCTGAGACCATCAAAGCTGATACCAGCCAGTGGATAGAACAAAATGAAAATCCAGCTCTAGGATCAAATGTGAAGGGGGATTACAACATGGGAATCCTTTATAAAAAAAATACAACAGAGTGACTGGAGGGCTTATCATTTTTATTTACAAAGGATTCACAACAAATGGGATATTTAAGCTGGAGCTGGTCAGCCATCTGCCAGAGTTTAATTTCCATGCCTGCCTGTGAGCAGGTGTTTTGGCTGAATTGCTTTAATGTCTCCCTCCAACACTATGGATCCACAGTAAACCATTTTCAAATAAATTGCAGTCTTAAGTTGGCCAGTTTAGAACTGCACCTGGGAAGATTGGAAGATGCTTTGGTTCAAACTGAGGATGTGCGGTGATCCAACCTCACTTTGGTCCAAAGCAATCTGAATGGAAACATCATTTGATTCAGAGAAATTAAGCACATTGAAATATTGGAATGAGTTGGTTCAGTCTGATTGTCCATTTTGAGATTGGAGAAAAGAGGCACATGGAACAGTGCAATGGATCATTTTGCCACCTGGCTTTGAAATTGTGTGGCAACTCCATTCCAGTGCTTCAGCCAAAAACTCTGGTTTTGTTTGTATCTATATCTATATCTATATCTATATCTATATCTATATCTATATCTATATCTATATCTATATCTATCTATCTATCTATCTATCTATCTATCTATCTATCTATCTATCTATCTATCTCGTGAAATACCACTCACACATCACAAAATAGAAATATATAATATACTGTATATAGAAACTCTTCATACTGTATCTCATCCTTTATTAGCATACAATGAAGCCTCATCATTGACTCTAAATCAGCACAAATCCATTAAGAGTCATCCTATTTTCATTATTTTTCTTCATAAAATAGTTTAAGAAATCAGGCCACAAGTATTTGGATGCTTGCTATTGAATTTGTCCTTAGGAGACAATCTGGTACATGTCTGGTTTAAACAGGTTCAAGTTTATAAGTCCTAGCAAGCTGCAGTTAATTTAAAACTATTGAACGGTATTTTTGATTTCCTCATGTGGAGAAGCAAAGGATGAACTGAAGTTCTCAAACCTCACTCTAGTTCATATATGTAGTATAGCCATAGACCACTGCTACATATTGCTATTCCATTCATCCTATTCAATGTACTCTCTTCATACTTTAAGTATCAAAATTATGCTGCTATAAGGCTGTGGAAGATCAGCAGACTTTCATTGCTGTGATTTGGGGATACCCAGGGATGCTTTTCCAAAGGGCACCTGGACTTTCTTGGTTTTTTTTTTTTCTTTAAAAACATTTCACTTCTCAACCAAAAAGTTCCTTCAGTCCTATTGACTGTATATTCATATATTCATATGAAGTATGAAGTATTCATATTCTTCTTTCAGGTCGTTAGTACTCTGAGGACCAATTGTTACAACTCTGAGAGTTGTTGAGGCCACTTGGGGATTTATCTGTATCCTTAGTGTCACCTGAATCAGAGGGCAAATGAGTGTGGAACCTTCTTGGGACTGCTGAAAGGACTGTGTTGTAGACAGGAGATATGTGGTGTTATATCCCTCCCCCTCTGCTGAAAGAGGGCTGTTCAATTTTAACATAGATGACCTCTTTGACCCCTCTTTCAAACTAATGATCCTCTCTGTCCAGAATGAGGACTTTGCTGTTTACAAAGGAGTGACCCTTGCCTTTCAGATGCAAATGGACTGCTGAATCCTGTCCTGGTGCCTTTGTTTTTCTGTGTTGTGCCATGCACTTGGGAAGTGGTTGTTTTGTTTCCCCTCTGGAGATAGTATGGGGATTGATAGTTTAAGAGTGAGAATATTAGAAGTTTGTTTCTGAGTGACCTAATGTTCCCATTCCTATCTAGAAGATAGCAAGGAAGATGCTAGTAAATAGACAATAACAAATGGGCCAAATATGTTGGTACCATTTCTGCCAGGGAGTTATTTTATCATCAGATGGCCTTCTAGAAAATCAAGAACATCAGTGGCCAAATCAGAAGCTTTGATTGAAACAGTCTTTCAAAGTAAAATGCCAAATCAAGAGAACCTCATTTTTGAGAAGCTGCCCACCCTTAGTGATGTATGAAACTATGATTTATTGTTCTGTCTGAATTAGGCTTAGGGCCAGGAATCTGAGTTTTCTCTACTCCCATAAGTTTTCACTGAATTGATTGTCTCTCTCCAAGTAACTTGCTTGTAGGTAGCAAGCTGTTTTTTATTGTTTATAAAAAAAATTTTTTTGTTGCGAACAGTTAAAATGTTTAATTATATGCTTAATATTTCAGTAGGTTGAACTGTTGTCAGTGGATGAAATTAGCCAAACATTTTTCCCTGCATAGTAGCAAAACAGAAAAAAATGTATTGAGCAAAACAAGGGGAAGAAAGAGACAGCAAATTCTGCAATGCATGCTAATTGTTAGCTTTGGAAGCCATATTGACACTGGATGCTTCCACACTGCCACATTATTGAGCCTGAGAAAATGGGAGGGGGGAATTTCTTGGAGTATATGTGGTTAGACATAGTGGCATTCTTCTTCTAAGTCAGGGTCATGTGATTTCTGCACCTGGGTGAGGGGAAGCCTCAGGTTGGGATGGATTGCGATCGGGGCATGTGATACGATGAAGGGTGCAGGGGGTAAATTTGTAGTTTTTACTTATTGCAAGGAAGCCCAGAACTTTCAGATTTGGGATTTCCCAGAAGTGCCAGTTTACTATCCAAATAAAACAACTTTTGAGAAGATGCCTGTTTTAGAGTTATTTGTTGGAATGGAGATTTTCTGGAATGCTGACACTAATGTTTCAAGAAGAGAAATTTCTGTGTACATTCCACATTCATGCAAAAATCCTAAATCATAGGTAAAAGAAACTTATACCAATTGCAACGGGCTTTGCAACCAGGTATATATAACCCTAACCCTAACCCTAGAATGCTCAATCAACACAAGATCTCTATACCCACAAAACTGAAAATCTACAGAGCAGCGTTTATCCCTTGTCCCTTTTATGAATGTGAGTGCTGGATTTTATACCAAAGGCACACCAAGCAACTGCAGAAATTACATGAAAGTGCTCTCCTCTCGAGCCTCATCTCCAGCCTGTAGCTCCTGGATCACATGTAGCCCAAGTGCATTGAGTCCTTTATTGTAAGAACCCAAATGAAGTGGGTGGGACTGAGACAAGTCATCAGAATGAATGAGCATGGTACCTTGCCAGCTGCTCTGGTGTCTGGGAAGAAACCTTGAGGTGGACTAGAAGTGGTATTCAGTGGGTTCTGGCCAGTTCTGGAGAACCGGTAGCAGAAATTTTGAATAGTTCTGAGAACCGGTAGCGGAAATTTTGAGTAGTTCAGAATACCACCTCTGACTGGCCCTCCCCATCTATTCTCTGCCTCCCGAGTCCCAGCTGATCTGCTGGGTTTTCTTTGGTTGTCATGCACAGGAGAACGGAGCTGGAAAGCAGGTTAGTGGGGTGGGGAGGGAATGGGGATTTTCCAGTAACCTTCCCCTGCCATGCCCACCAAGCCACACCACACCCACCAAACTATGCCCACAGTAGCAAAAAAAAATTGAATCCCAGGTGGACCACATAAATGCTGCAAAGAAGCTGTGAAGGAAACCATGCATAACTGTAACATCCAACTAAGAACCCCAAAGGTGCTTTTTCAAGAGGCAACTAGACTTTCTTGGTTTTTTTTTCTTTTGAAGATGTTTCGCTTCTCATCCTGTCTCAGCTCTGAAAAATAATGAGGAATGGGAAGATTTATATTCTTTGCAGGCTGCTGGTCATTTGCATCCTTTTAGAGGGTGATTGAAGCACTTGGAGGTTTATCTACATTTTCAAGGTCACCTGAATAGCATTCCTGTTCCTGGTCCTGAAGAAGCTTTTTGGATAAGAAGTAAAACATCTTCAAAGAAAAAAACCAGGAAGTCCACTTGCCTCCGGAAAAAGCACCTTGGGGACAACCATGATTTGGATGACTGAGAATCTCTACAGACATCAAACCAAGAGAACTAGAAGCTGCAGCTGTCAGCAGAACAAGGTGGTGAGCCCTGCACTTTGAAGCTTCCACCAGCCTTGAAGAAAGGCACTGCCAAAAAGTGATAGAAAATTGTGAATGTTGTCATATTAAAACATCCACAGTCACTACAACAATGTCCTCCAGTTACTCCCATTATGCCAGATTGGGACTGCAGAGCCACCTCCATGCCCACGGATGAACGGCACAACAGAAGTCTCTTCTTTGAACTCAAAGGGCTATCTTATATGATTAGGCTTTCAGCTCTTCATTAAATTTCTAATTTTAGATTTTAGATGCTAGGGTTGTTTTTCATATCTTTTCTGAATGGGCAACTAGAGTGGCAAACCTTTCTGAGATATCTTTCTGGAGAACTTGAACAGGTGGAACAGCTGTCTTAGAGAAATCTAATGAGACGCTCTGCCCTGTATAGAGATGCAGAAATGGAAACATTTTTGTGATGAATATTTGACTGTAATGCATCTGTTCAGGAAAAAAGGGCAATCTTAGATGTGCTACTGCAGATAAAGTTGTTTTTATTCATGTTTTATCTCCATCTATGCAAATGCCTTTTTAGACAAAAATTTGAATGTGAATGTTTAAAAATATGCCCTTCTCAAGATAACAAATGTTCTTATCTACATACCCAAGCTCTTTTTATTGAATATTTTGTCTTACAGAGGGTTTTTTTTTTCAGTTTTGATTTTTATTATGTTGTTTTGATTTTCAATTAGGAAAGAAGCAGAGGAGATGACATGCCTGGAGCTGATAATTCAGAAAATCAGTGCTGACATCTAAAATAAGTAGGCCAATCAAAATACTACAAAACTTCAGGAAAAAGATGATTATTTTACCAATTGCTAAAACTCATGTGTATATTCACGTACTTTGTGCTTTGTATCCGAGTTGAAGTAACAAATTATTTCTTACTCAGCAACACTTATTGCTAAAATTGCTCAGGCATTTGGTACAGCCTGCATTTCTGAGCAAACCAGAACTAAACTAAACTGAACTCAAATGCAGTTTTCTCTTTTGAATTTTGCGATTGTATAAAAGTAGAAAGATAAGTCTTAAAATGCATTAAGTGGCTAAAAATATAGCATTGCTAATATAAAAATGCATGCTATATATTGGATTAATGCTAATAACATATGTGGAGGGAAATGGTTCCAATGTGAATTTTCAATTGTAATCCAATTTGCAGATTAACACAGAAATGGAATGGAACAGACACACAGAGAATAGATGGTGCTCATCTTTTTCAACTCAGATCTTGTACTCAGAATGAATGGAAGATTGATCTCAATAAAATATTAGACAGCATTTACAAAACCACTAGAGACAGCATGATTTGTTAACAGAATGGTCACAAAAGTGTAATTTTATTATATATTTTATTCCATTATTCAAAACCCCTTCCCTGATTTAGAAAGTTTCATTCTAAGTATGTCTTTTGTGGGAAATTTTAATAGTGGTCTTCAAGGTTCTAATTTTAAAAAAAATTAGACCCATGAAGTGTTTTTCTTGCCCATCCTTGCTTGTTGCAACTGAAAATATTGGTTTATTTAGCCAGGGGAATTGTTTGGTGTCTTGCGGATTCTCAGTTGCCCAGCTGGTTAACTTTGAGTTAATCACTTTCCCTCAGTTCACCTCAGGTTTTCAAATTGCTGGCTGCTGTTGTTTTGATTTTGTTATATCTGATATGTTTTTATTTTTTTAAAATTTATTTATTTATTTAGTCAATTGCTTACAAGACAATGGGTATAAGTATAAACATAGTTATGAATACATGAAATGGATACATATAAGAAAAATAAAAAAAACAATAGGACAGGGATGGTAGGCACACTGATGCGCTTATGCACGCTCCCTACAGACCTCTTAGGAAAGGGGTGAGGTCAATAGTAGACAGTCTAAGGTTAAAGTTTTTGGGGTTTGGGGAAGAAACCACAGAGTCAGGTAGAGTATTCCAGACATTGACCACTCTGTTGCTGAAGTCGTATTTCCTGCAGTCAGGTTTGGTGCAATTAACCTTGAGTTTGTATCTATTGTTTGCTCTTGTATTCTTATGGTTGAAGCTGAAGTATTCATTGACAGGTAGGACATTGCAATGTATGATTTTATATACTATACTTAGATCGGACCGAAGGCAGCGTAGTTCTAGATATTCTAGGTCTATAATTTCGAGTTTGATGGTATAAGGTATTCTGCAACAAGTAGAGGAGTGGAGAACTCTTCTTGTGAAATGTTCTTACTTGTAAATTAACCATGCTTGTTTCAAACCTAGGATGGTAGAGTAAAAAATTCTCAGTTGTTATTTTAGATGAACCAGAAGATGGACTTCAGTAACTAACTTAGCAAGCATAGATGCTAAATTTATTAGAAAATGTCCCTACAAAACTCCCAATGGGATCCCTTGCTCTCCATTAGCAAAGACACTATCAACATGGCTGTTTAAATATTTAGCCATGTTTTTAGTTTGATGTGCAGTTGGGATGTAGGTGTCCTTTCCAAAAAGGGAAATTCCAACAGCAGTTTTAAAATGGACAGCAGGTATGTCTACTAGATTCAGAAGGTGACTGGATCTAGTAAATAAAAACATTAGCAAACTTGTCTAGAAATAAAGAAATCCCAACCAAACTAAAGTAAAAGAAAAATAAATCTTGATACAGAATTCTTAACAGATCAGGACCAAACTAAAGTAAAAGACAAATAAATTTTGATACAGACCAGACTTCTTAGCAGAAAAGAGATAAACGTTTTTCTGCTCAGATATCAAAAGCAACCCCAGGGAAATATAAACCATGTTTCCCCATGCACTTAATCACAACTCAAGCATGCATTTGTCTGCTGTGATCCCATGATGTTGCCTTCATCTTAAGGATGTGCAATCCTTTGGATTTGGTGAAGCTGCTCTAAATGCACCTAACAAATGGAACTTTAAAGAAGCCACTTTTTCTCAGTCCTCTACAATATAGGTAGTCCTTGGCTTACAACAGTTTGTTAAGTGGCCGTTCAAAGTTACAATGGCACTGAAAAATGTGACTTATGATCATTTTCACAATTAAGACTTCTGCAATATCCCCTGAACATGTGATCCAAATTCAGATGCTAGGCAATTGGTTCGTATTGATGATGGTTGCAGTGTTCCAGGGTCATGTGATTACCTTTTGTGTAGGTATAGGAGTATAGGAATATAAATCCTTCCATTCCCGACCATCCAGTCAAAGCTGTAGACAAATGAGCCTTGGTGGCACAGTGGTTAGAGTGCAGTACTGCAAGCTATTTCTGCTGCCTGCAATTTGACAGTTCAAATCTCACCAGGTTCAAGCCTTCCATCCTTACAAGGTGGGTAAAATGAGGACCCAGATTGTTGGGGTGAAGATGATGACTGCAAAACTGACAGACTGCAAAACTAGACAGGGCTGCAAAGCATTGTGAAGTGGTATATAAGTCTAAGTGCTATTGCTATTCTTGGATGAAAAGTGAAACATCTTCAAAGAAAATCCAGTTGCCTCTTGAAAAAGCACCTGTTGTGATTCTCTGACAGAGATATCGGACAGTGAGAACCAAAGGGAACCAATCAGAGAGTATGGAGAGGACTTGGATGAGGGTCCTATATCCGATGCAGGGATGGGCCAGGACCATCTGGGAGTGGGGTGCTGCCTTTGGAGCCTTCGGAGTCTGGCAGCAGCAAAGCAGAGGATCCAGGGGAGCCTGTTCCCAGTGCGCGTGTGTACAGAGTTGCGAGAAGGCAAGAGCAGCTGAAGCAAAAGGGGTGACTCGGAAGTAAGGCTTGGAGGTGATTGCCCCTCCCATAAGGGATAAAAGTCAGACCTAAATGATGAAAGCTTTGCAGGAAGCAAAGTAGTTTGATAGATTCCGAGTCCTCTTTAAAGCTCTGGTTGGTTTTTTTCTGGTATTTCGGTTGATTTCTGTAATAAATGGAGACTTCTGTTTTTGGTAGCATTCCACAGCACTGAAAGGCATGTGCTTATCTGCTTAAGTTAGTTTTGTCTGTGAATGAAAACAATTCCCAGTGTTGCATCAAAATAGGTTTTGCTTTTCAAACAAGTCTGTGTTTAATTACGTTTGATGAAGTCTGGGTCAGAACCAGAGGTGGTCTTCAGGTTCTGACCAGTTCTGGAGAAATGGTAGCAGAAATTTAGAGTAGTTCGGAGAACCAGAAAACACCACTTCTGATTGGAGGTTTTACAGCATCCTTCCCCTGCCACGCCCACCAAGCCGCGCCCACAGAACCTGTTCTGTATGGAACTTGGTAGGTTCCAAGTACTCCATTCTGATTAGCCGAAAAGGCCACTTATGGATTGGTTCGCTAGGAACCAATCCGGGAAGCCGCCAAATGGCGGGAAGAATTAAATAACTGTCATTGGCCACAAGCCGGCAAGCTAGCCGCTATATAAAGGGCTGCCGCGGCTTGGGCTATGTTCAGTTTCTTTATCTAGTGGTTTGAAATAAAGAGTTGTTGTTTGGAACCCGGTCTCCTGCACTTCTTTCCGGACGGAACAGAACCGGTGGTAGAAAAACCTGAATCCCACCACTGGTCAGAACAGTACTTTTGGATCATGTAAAAATGATGATTCAATTGGGTCTGGTCATGTGAGGACTCATTTAACAACCACATTGTTTAGCAACTAAAATTCTGATCCCAATCATGGCCACAAATTGAGGATGACTTGTATATAGATGGTAATCCACTAGTTCTTCATTCAAGAGCAGACAATGTCACTTGGATGCGTCAGGGCATAAACTGGCTTTTCTAATGTACTTGTTTTTGTCTACCACAATTGCTACCACGGAGAGTGATAAATCTTACTTGTGGCTGGCTTCTTTGCTGCATGCCAAAAGAAAGCTCTCCAAGCAGACATTCGCACACCTATACATGTATACGTACTTGAAATGCCGTGCATTTAAAATGGGTTGTAACATTTAAAACACACCCACACAGCAGCACAAGTTAAGGCAGGATTTGACGTCCACTTGTCATTTTCATAAAGCGTTACAATAAATCAGTGCCTTTTGAGTTTGAAGGATAAGCAGAAGCTTGATCTTCAGTCTTTTTTTTTTTTTAATGCACCAAGCAATTCCAGGCTTTTATTGCTCTTTTAAAATTATTCATTCCAGCTCTACTGTGCTCCTGAGCTTCTGGAATATAAAATAGTCTGGAAAAAGTTGAATGGAGGTTCAGCTTGACAGCTGATTAGGCCCCCAAAACAGAGTCATGATATGACTTATAGGCCCCCAAAACACAGTCATGATATGACTTACAGTGTACAAGCTGCACGGCTGCAGAATTCATAAAAGGATATTTGATCCAGAAGGGATGGCTTCATGGGCATCACTACAGCACTGAAATTACTTTGTGGAGTGCAGAATATAGCCAGAGCTGCTGCTACTACTACTATGCTAAAGACCTAAGTCACATAGCACTGTGTTATGCCTAGGGATATTTACCCATGTAGTAGGGCTATATTACTATTATCCTTCTCATCTTTCCCACATTACTTTCTCCAACTGGTATCTTATGAATTATCACTTTGTTGTTTGTATCTTATGATTTATGATTGTATCATGATTATTATTTATGATTTATCACTTTGTTGTTTGTATGTACACTGATAACTTATGCACTGGAGACAAATTCCTGGTGTGTCCAATCACACTTGGCCAATAAAAAAATTATTCATTCTGTTCTTAAATCAGAGGTGGTATTTAGCAGATTCTGACCAGTTCTGGAGAACCGGTACCGGAAATTTTGAGTAGTTCAGAGAACCGGCAAATATCACCTCTGACTGGCCCTGCCCCATCTATTCTCTGCCTCCCGAGTCCCAGCTGATGGCTGGGGCTTATTTTGTTGCCCTGCACAGGAGAACAGAGCTGGAAAGCAGGTTAGTGGGGTGGGGATTTTGCAGTAACCTTCCCCCAGGAGTGGGAAAGGAATCGAGATTTTACAGTATCCTTCCCCTACCACGCCCACCAAGCCAAACCATGCCCATCAAGCCATGCCCACAAAACCAGTAGTAAAAAAAAAAAATGGATCCCACCACTGTCCTAAATCTGCTCATAGTCATCTATAGAGTATCATAAGCACATAGACTTCTAGACCGTTTCACAGTGCTTTGCAGAGTCAGAGTCAGTTTACAGAACCTATTGCCCCCAACAATCTGGGTCCTCATTTTACTGACCTCGGAAGGATGGAAGGCCAAATCAACCTTGAGCCTCGTGAGATTCAAACTGTCAAATTGCAGGCAGCCAGCAGTAAACAGAAGTAGCCTGCAGTATTGCACTCTAACCACTGCGCCGCCATGGCACTTAAGCTATTAACTTGGTCCAAGTGTGCATTTGCAAATACACACATACACATGCACATAAACCCTGAAGGCAGGAACAAACATTGCTGGTGTCTACATGCATTTTTCAGAAGCAACATTTTGTTGGTCCTTGAATCTCTTTCCAGACTGTATTGCTAGCATTTGACAGCAAAATGCCCACTTTTGGCAGATTTTAATGCACTTATTTATTTTAAGATCAGGAACAAACAAAATAAGTTATGAATTCTCTGTTAGGCTTAAGTCACATAATTTAGTTAACTCTCTTTAATTACAAACACTCTTTTAAAAGGATCCCAGAATATCTATATTTCTGTGATGTTTCCTGTGATCCTTGAATGTTTATTAAAAATGCATATCTCATCCACATAATGGTCTGTCTGTTTGTCTTTGTAAAGCACCACGTCATTCAAATGAGTAGAAAGGTTTATTGCAAATTTAAGCTCTCTACAAGAATCTGACCAACTAACAGTCAAGTGGGAGATAAGAAAGACTTTCAAAGTGGGCTGGATTTAGATCTTTTTGAGGGGGAAGTTACTCATGACTTATGATGTATTTGACCACTCCTTTGGCCTCAGCCTGGTCATCTCCTATTGTCTTCCTCTCTCTTATTTCTTACACTGTAAGATCTCCTCCAGGTCATTCAAATGTGTAGAAAGGTTTATTGCAAGTTTAAGCTCTCTACAAGAATCTAACCAACTAACAGTCAAGGGAAATGAGTGGGAGATAAGAAAGACATTCAGAGTGGGCTGGACTTAGATGTTTTGTGGGGAGGTGCAGTTATTTGTGACTTATGATACATTTGACCCCTCCTTTGGGTTCATCTTCTATATTCTTCCACTCTCTTGATTTCTGACACTATAAGATCTCTTAAACAAAAACAACAGCAACCAATTTCTAGCTAGAAAACCTGACAGTTGCTGACAAGCTTTTATTGTGGCTTAGCTTTTAAAGAGCTTGATCAGTAAGAAGAATCAAGACCCGTGATTAAATACAACCCATCCTCTCTGGAATGGTCTGGAATGCATAATTTCTTCCCAAGATACAGAGGAAGATTTGTTCCAAAGATGGTGAACAATTGGGAAATAGCTTCCAAAACTGATTAAGCATCTGATGAAGGAAACCACCAGGAATTTCTCTTCCTTATAATACTTCCTTTCTTCTGGAAGTTTGCCAAGAGCAAATAGATTTAAATCATTTTTAATTTAGCATATTACTCTCCTCTCTATTTTATCTGAGAGGGTTTAAATGTCCCACCCTCAAATATTTATATTCATTATTGGAGGGGTGGATGGTGTGGTTTTTTTTTTTTGCAAGATAGATGAAGTAATAGATGAAGTATAATTATTTTTATTACACTGCTTAGGAACTGCTGCCATGCTTCTAGCCTTATTTTTTTCTGTTCTAACTGCTGTTTATGCATACAATGTACTGTAAATAATATGGTATTATGGAAGAGCATAATTCCTTTGGGACAACATGTTGGCAAGGCAGAATGGATTCTGTCTGCCATTGCTTGACACGATAATAAAGTTTCTGCTGCTTTAAGGTCTCCACTTTCAAACAGTTTATGAGACTGACAGCAGATACTCATAATCAAGCTGCAATGACAGGAAACAGTTCCACTGAAGCACTGAATTTCTATTCCCAGTGGATGGTTCTTAGTTAAGCACATGAAAGCCAGAATCTCTGCAGTTGGGGGGAATGGAAGTAACAAGAATAACAGAGTTGGAAGGGACTTTGGAGGTCTTCTAGTCCAACCCCCTTCTCAAGCAGGAGACTCTTTCCTATTCCAGACAAATGTCTGCCCAATCTCTTCTTAGAAACCTCTGATGATGGAGCATCCACAACTTCTGAATGCAAGTTCATCCAATTAATTATTCTGTCAGGAAATTTCTCCTTGTTTTAGACCACTCCTTGATTAGTTTCCATTCTTGTCCTACCTTCAGATGCTTTGGAGAATAGGTTGCCCCCCACCTTTTCTTTGTTGTAGCCCCTAAAATATTGAAAGATTGCTATGTTACCCCAGTTCTTCTTTTCATGAATAGAATAGAAGAGGATAGGATAGAATTTTTTTATTGGCCAAGTGTGATTGGACACACAAGAAATTTGTCTTTGGTGCATATACTCTTAGTGTACATAAAGGAAAAATAATATATTAATCAAGAATCATAATATACAACACTTAGTGATAGCCATAGGTTACAAAAAAGCAATCAAATTATACTAGGAAACAAAACAATATAAATTGTAAAGATACAAGCAGCATGGTTATAGTCATAGAAGAGATAAGTACTAGGAAGGATGAGAATAATAGTAATACAGTCTAAGTAGACTAGGCATAGCCAATTCCTGCAACCTTTCTTCATATATTTTATCATCCAGTCCCCTAATCATCTTTGTTAACTAATGGATCACATGTTTATAAAAGCAATTAGGGTGTATTAACATTTAGTTTTGTATAGTCATGCTTATACTCTGATTTCTCACATGTCTGCCATTCATGAGCTACTTGCCTTCCCTCTTTGGATTTTATTAGAACTTTGTAAAAATTGTTTCATTAACAGGATGTTTTATAATATTTAAATTTGGCATCATAAAGATTGTAAAATAAAAAACATTTCTTCCTAAACTCATTCATTGAGAACTTTTTGCCATTGTGCAATGTTTGCTTTGTACATGGTTTTGAAGAACAAAAATTATGAGCTTTGGACAATGTTGAGCCTGTTCTCGTCTCCTCTCAAAGTAAATGAAAACAGCATCCTGCCTTACCATTCTAAACACACTTATGTGTCAAGTTCCTTTGCAAAACACAATAGGATCACAAACATTTACTGCAGCTTCAGTCATTACTGTGAAAGGATCATTTCCATTGGTTCTGACAAGCTTTATATTGGAGTTAAGTGCTGTTCTAGTGCTTTTTCTGGCTCTCATCCTGTACTTTTTATAGAAAATATTACCATGTTTCTACCTCCCATCTCAAGGGAGAGTCCAAGGACTCTGAAAAGAAGGGCTAGGGGAGACATGATAGCAGTGTTCCAATATCTCAGGGGCTGCCACAAAGAAGAGGGAGTCAAGCTAATCTCCAAAGCACCTGAGGGCAGGACAAGAAGCAATGGGTGGAAACCAGTCAAGGAGAGAAGCAACCTAGAACTAAGGAGAAATTTCCTGAGAGTTAGAACAATTAATCAGGGGAACAATTTGCTTCAAGAAGTTGTGGGTGCTCCAACACTGGAAGTTTTTAAAAAAATGTTGCATAACCACTTGTCTGAAATGTTATAGGGTTTCCTGCCTAAGCAGGGGGTGTTATTAACTGTTATGTTAATAACTGTTATTTTGTTAATGTTTTGAAGAAATTTGGATTTGACCATTCTTTAGTGACATTGATAACAGAACAGGAATGGCCCTGCTCCCTCTGTTCCTCATTAGAGGAAATGGGATCTTACATTTGAGTAGGATTGACCCTTGATGCCATTAGAACTGTTGAGTAATTCTACGCCTGAATAGCTCTGCGTGGGAAACCTTGAGATGCCTTCTAAACCAATTCAAATAACCACACACCAGACCATAAGATCAATCACTTCAACCCCAGAACAAGTAATGAAAGATATGAAAACACTTTTTAAGTAGTGCTCCAGAAAGAGTGTAGAGATAGCAACAGCTGATGCTTCATTTTTCAGAAGCTGGCCAATGACTTACCGTGAGCAGTGCAACCAAGAAATAGTAACTGATGGTGGCTTTGGAAACAAGGCCCAATCCCTCTGATTTATAAAGCACTCACCTGCCTACTCAGAGAACTTTGATTCAAAAACAAAAGCAAAAAAAGCATCCTTCATCATCTGTTCCTCACCCAGGCAGAATAACATTTCTATTTTTTAAAAAAAATATATCTGCCTGCTATTTTCTTTTTCTTGGGCTTCTCTCAGGCTGACAAGATAAAGAAAGTCCTAGCTTCACTCCTTAGATCTCTTTGGCTCCTAACTCTCCGGCTTGTGGGATGTGAGAACAGGCCCTTCTGTTTTGTTTCTTTGGCTCCAGAGAGGCTTTCTGAGAGTTTACATGAAGACCCAGATCACCATGTACAAACTCTGATATGTGTTTAAAAATAAACAATACAGTTGTGTTTGACATTTTGGAGTCTCCTACTTCTTACTGAGAGGTGTTTTTTTTCAGTGTTGTAGAACAGGCAAGTCAATGCCAAAGACCAAGGATCTCCAAAGAATTGCCTTTGTGGCTGTTTCAATTACTTTGAAAGCAAAGCATTCTGGAGCCTGGGAAAGACAAAAGCATTAAGCATTCAGATAACTTATAATCACAAAAGAAGAATAAAGCACAAAGTGGTTTGTAGATGCCACCTCAACTATCCTCATGAACAATCATTTTTTCTTAGAATCTCACTCTAGCAGACAATGGACTTTTTAAAAAAAAATAGGAACCATGCTATTACTGACACATGTGTCACCTTGACATGCCTTCCTGAGGAAATTCTAGAAGAGCTCTCCAAAAAAGTGCTTCATTTAAAAAACAAAATACACACCCTAAACATGTATTGGCTTAAACACTACTAAAAGTGCCAAAAAAAGCAACTAAGATAATTAAATGCCTGGAGATAAAAACATGTGAACAACGGTTGTAGGATTTGGATTTGGCTAGTATAGAGAAAAGAAAGACAAGGGGGGACATGGTAGCAGTATTCCAGTATTTGAGGGACTGCCACAAAAAGAAAGGGGTCAACTTATTTTGCAAAGCACCAGAGGGCAGGACAAGAAACAGTGGATAGAAAGTAATCAAGGAGAGAAGCAACCTGGAATTAAGGAGAAACTTCCTACCAGTGAGGACAATTAACCAGTGGAAGAGGTTGCCATCAGAAATTGTAGGTGCTTCATCACTGGAGGTTTTTAAGAAGAGACTGGACAGTCATTTGTCTGAAATGGTACAGGATCTGCAGATGCTATATCTGCCTAGAAAAACATGTTTATTAAAAAGAAAGAAAAATATTGGAAGGATCCCATTAAAAATAATGCAGAAACTTCTTCAATTCTGAGGACAAGCTCAAAATACTTACTCCAACCATGCACCTTTCTGAAAGTTTCCAGACTTCATTCTGTTTTTGAGGGGTTTCTACGCTGGCAAATTCCATCTGCTTTCGCCAAAATGCAAAATAATAAGGAAAAAGTATAGCCGATACAGTACACTAAAAGTCTGAATTTTATGAAGCAAGAGTCTACTCTGAGTATGAAGTTAAAAGTGAGCTCTGTTCAAAAAGGAAGATTGCGGCAAACTCACTCATTCACCAAAACTTTCACACAGGGAATCCCAAACAGAATATCAGCTGGTAGCCACAAAGATCAAAGAAAGGGAGGGAGGATATTTTTGAAATGTAAATGGATGGATCCCTCTCCCAGTGCAACTGTTCATATGATAACGATGCAGTCTTGAGAAGGGTCGTGCTGAAAATAGATCTGGATGACAGTCATCTGATCTGAATAATCAGCTTTGAAGCATCTACAGATTCACTGAAGAAATCATGGTAATGAAATCTAACACTGCTGCTTCATCTGCATCTTAGTTCTATTGATTTTATTCAGCAGCCCCAGCCTGTGTAGGGTGATATCCAAGCTCTGGGTAATGAGAAAGGACAATATTCTCCACATGTGAATGTGCCATCGTTCTACAAAACTAAGGCTTCCACAGCTGGAACAGATAGAAAGTGACATTAAGAGATTTAGAATACATAAATTAATATATAATAGGGTCTTTTCCTCAGAGTCATATCGATGTGCATTCCACTAGTTCTTGAGCTGGCAGAGAAATATGTAGACATATATATATTCCATGTGCCAAGCCCTGTTTCTGTCTTAGGGACGACTTGAAGAGTAAATTGATGTTTTTAGATAGTTAATGGTGGGCAGCAAGTGATAAATTTAACAGAATAACAGAACAACAGAATTGGAAGGGATTTCTTCTAGTACAACCTGCTGCTCAAGCAGGAAACTCTATATCAGGGGTGTCAAACTCACAACGTCATGGTGGCATCACATGATGTATTGGGACTTTTTTCCCCTTTGCTAAACTGGGCGTGGGCATGGCCAGCATAGGACGCATTTGGCTCACAGACCGGGAGTTTGAAAGCCCTCCCCTATACTATTTCAGACAAATGGTTATCCAATCTCTTTTTAAAAACCTCCAGTGATGGAGCACCCAGATTCAGTAGAATTTTATTACAGCCATAGACCAGAGACCAGAACAAATAAAAACTCTCAATAAATGTACAATTAAAAATTCTACAATAAAATAATAAATAACAGATAAAACCGATGATAAAATCCAGTTTGTCAATGTATACACGGTCTAACTATCCTACAATTACAATCCATAAACTGTGTGGCCCGCAGTCAAAAAGAGAAAGGAATAAGCAGTGCAAAGGGTTTGCCATATTTGTTGTATAAAATAGCTATGGTGGTTTGACATGTGTTTCTGATGAATCCCTTGTTGCTACGCAGAATCTATCCACCTGCACTGTAAGTTCGGACTGTTCGTCCTTAAGTAGCCACTGGAGATAAGCAGTCTTGGAATGGCTAGGATATCTAGCAATTATTGGAAAGATATGGTTTTTTACCTCTTTTTTTATCTCTCTGTAAAAGGAACATCGAAGAAGTATGTGACCCACAGTCTCCACCTCCACCCAGCTTTCCCGAGAAGCATTTTCTTCTCAGTGAGTATCATCTGTCATCAGGGAAAAAAATACCAATTGCTTTACTTAAAGTGGAATGGGGACAAGGATTTGGGAAGAAGTGAGTTTAGGCACATGCTAATGTTTTTTCTAGATGGGTCCAGGGGTGGGCTGCTGCGTGTTTGCCCAGGTACGGGTGTAACCATTGCTAACGTTATGGCTGGTTCGGTGAACCGCAAATCCCACCCCTGGCTGGCCCCTCCCACCCCGCCCCACCCCTCCCAGGAGTTTCCACTACATTTTGGATGCAGGTCCCTGCAGAGGCTCAGGCAGGGTGAAAAATAGGCCTCTTGGAAGTTCCAGAAGTCTGGAAATGGGCCCATTTCCGGCCTCTGGAGCCCAGGGGAGGCAGTTGAGTCCCAGGGACTCAAGGAAAGTCTCTGGAGCCTGGGAAAGACAAAAAACAGGCCTCCCAAAAGATCCAGAAGTCCAATAACGGGCCCATTTCTGGCCTTTGAAGAGCCTTTGGAACCTAGGGAGACAGTTTTTTCCCTCCCAGAAGCTCAAGGAAAGCCTCTGGAACCCGGGGAGGGCAAAAAAATGGACCTTCCAGAAGTTCTGATAGGCCACGCCCACCATGGCCATGCCCACGCAGCAACTGGGCAGAGAACCCATTGCTGGGATTTTTGAGTCTCACCCCTGGATGGCTCTAAAATTCACTCACTATCAGCTGATAGTCGTGCTTTTTCTAGATGCTGGTTTGATGTTCTTCTATAAAAGTGTTATTCCAAAGCTGGTTTTTAGAAGGCGCTCAAAGAATAGAGCAATGTTTCTCAATCTTTGCAACTTGGCTCAGTATTACTGTACCCCTGAATCACAAATACATTTTCAATAGTGGTAATGAATTCCTTGCCTAATCAGTTCAGGAATTATTTTCAAGATATCATGCAGGACAGAGGGGGGAAAAACCCCTGATGGCTAAGAGCAGCCACACAATATATGATGACCTGGACCACTGATAGCTTGATGC
Source organism: Laticauda laticaudata (assembly GCA_004320025.1). Lineage (NCBI taxonomy): Eukaryota > Metazoa > Chordata > Lepidosauria > Squamata > Elapidae > Laticauda > Laticauda laticaudata. The sequence goes on along the minus strand of BHFT01047771.1, from coordinate 2,260 downwards.
TCTCTAAACATGTACATTTATAATTCCCTTTCCAAACTCCAATAATTATCACCATATTTGGAAGATATTGAATTCTCTAACTTAATAAGGTGTTGAATGGTGCAGAATTTATTTAACTTGTCCTGAATATCCAACTTTCAGGTGGAAAGTGGTGGAACCTATACAACCAGGTTTTGTTTTAGAGACTGCATGACATAGTTTTTCCTTCTCTTTCTCCACATTATGGATATTATTTCTTCTTTTCTTTTTTAATTAAAAAATTCCTTTGTACTAATATTTCCTTAAAGTCTGTATTCGCATAACATGTCAAGCTTGTTTAGAGTTGTTTAAATATGTGTATATTAAATATCAGAAGGAGTCTGGTAACATCTTTTCAGACTAATAAAACCTTATTGTATTTGACTCAGTTATGGTGTAACCTGGAAAATGAATAAGATCAATAACCTGGTTAAGCACAGAATGGAAACTTAACCAGTAGTGAGTCACTCATGTGTCAATTTTAACTCCTTTCCTTTTACCAACTTTCAGACATCCTTGTGCTTATTTAAATTTCAAGTGTGTTTGTAAAGCAGATTTAACACAAATATTACTTTATTAACATGATTCACAATATTTCCAGACAGTTTTTTTTACCACATTATTCCCACTTATCCTATCAGTATATGCACTAAATCAGGACTTTTTATGTCCCCTTTCCTTTCTTGAACTGTAATTGCATGCCAATATCCATTCATTCAGTTGAAAAACATGATAATTATTACAATCAATCTTCCTGATCAATTCAACAGACTTAGCCAAATCTCTGTTTTTCTACAACTCCCTTAGCCATGCATGCTTAAAAGTATTTCAAGTAATTGGTACAAAGCAAAACATGAAAAATAAAACGGCAAAAAATATTTAAATGTTCAAATAGCATGGAATCACGATCAGTATCCTTTTAAAAATATTGAATTTAAGGTATGATCAATCAGTTGAAAAGCAACTACCAAGCAGAAAAAGAATGTAGGGAGAAAAACATCTTGGAAGAAATGTAAAGAAATAAATGTGTGGGTTTGGCAAGATATTAAATGAATGGTTACCAAAAGTCTTGAATTAAGTTTGTTCTCTAACACACATACACACTCAAAGAGAGATGATAGTTCGACATAACTACTGTATATTGAAGCAGATATGTCTAATTTCAGTTTATATCTGGTTTAAATAGGCAAGATATAGTAAGATTTTGACTTAATGGATTCATAGGGAGGTCTGCTAAATCTGAATTTATATCATTTGTATCACTTATGAAATTATGTCATTGAGGACAGTGGTGTCATTTGTCGTAAAATCTCAACAACTCTTAATTTAATGCACATGGCTTTGTTAATTGTAGTTTAGGAGACAATCCCTGCAAAATATCAGTTGTACACAACTAAGATCATTTAAATGGTTAAATCCACATTTATTTTAAGGCATAAAGTTTCTTTTAAGTCAAGCTGAATTCTTGGTAAGTTCATGGATAAATCCTTGCAATTATCTTGACATTTTTGGAGATGTCTTATTCTGAGAAAGGTTTTTGATTTCCCAGTGTAGCCTGAAGCTCTAGTATATTCTGGAGAAGTCCCTTCCAATTAGTTCCCTCATCTTCTTTAGCTTCTCAGCCCAGACAAGGTTGGCCATCTCAAGTGACATGTTTCTTTTAGCTCACCATAAGTGTAATCCATCAAGAGGAACGACTGTACAGATGACAGCATCTGCTGTCCTTCCTTATCCTTGGATGGCCTATTATCATCTCTCTCTGAGATCATCTAAGAGGACAAGTGAAAAAGTCCAATAGTTAATTGTCAAAACCAATAAAAAAATACAGCATAATATATTATAGTGATAGTTTAAGAGCAGCCAATATAGTGGCCCATATTCAATCACAGGACTCACTGAAGGAATTTGGGCTGCTCTCACCCAGCAAAATCTTCATCACAGACCTGTTGTTGTAGAATACAATAAAAGACTAAGAGCCCATCTATTCTGCTTTCCACTCTTGAAGGAGCTCCTGTATTGACACTTGAATTTTTCCAGGTTTGAGAAACTAGTACCCCCAAAGAGCTGTTAAACTCCACTTTAATTCATTTTAAATAGGCCTGCTATTAAACCACCAATCATCATGGGGAATACTAAGAAGCCATTTTCCCCACCTCTTTTCTGAGGTATCTAAAGCCCCTGTCACACTGCACCAACGGATGGAAAGAGGATGTAAAACGGAGAAAAACACTTGTCATCCATT